>CM064487.1:44781924-44978616 GCA_032716605.1 Paralithodes platypus | reverse complement strand
CTTGTACCCAATCTTACAGAAGCCCTCCCACGTCTCCACCATTCAGGGGTCCCCCCCTCCCAGGATTGTTATTTAATTCTACGGACGAGGCTCTGCTCCTGAAATGACCACAGGAACTGTGTTGTCATTCCAGAAGTTCATTCTTTTATCTCTTCCAGTGCCCAGTGGAAGGCATATGGGATGGGGGCCATTATGCCAAGAAGATATTCCACATTCAAGGAAATCTTTCACCAACCATTAAAATAAAAAAAAAACCAAATTCCGCCTTTCAACTAAAAACTCCTCGTAATCTGAAGCACACTTTCCACACCACTCTTCAGACACCCAGAAAACAAAAAAAAAAACACCTCCACTCCTCCCTTTCGCGTCATCAGTCTCTAAAAACCCACTTCCAGTAGATCCTTACCGTTATTAACGTTATGTCTTTTCTTTCTTCCAACAAATTCACCACACACTGTTGCCCCATATGACTTTCCAGTGCTTTTCATGCCTGGGCACAAGGTGCAGGCCGAGTCCACTCGCCTCCTCTCAACCACATCTCAGCCACCTTGCAATTTGCCCACGCTGATTCAAAAAAACTACAGTACGTGTACTGATACTAACATTCAACAATAGCGACGTCTGAGAACTGCTTGGCGGGGGCCATTTGTCCATATCCTGATGCCCCTGATTTTGGAAAAGAAACAGCCGGACTTACGCTTGTTTCTCTTTAGCGTCTTTGTAATACCAAAAGACGTAACTTGTACAATGCCGCCCGGTGAAAATTATTTATTTTTTTTAGTTTCTTATATGATATCATTTTTTAACATTGCGTATCAGAGAGTCGGGTGACCCAACGCGCCCCTGCATGCGCCGGGAAAAGTTTGAAACTATGACTATGCTTTTATACTGCGGTATAAATATTTATAAGCCAGATTTCAGCCCTGAAAATACTTGAGGGTTCGTTGCGTCATGATGGAAGAGATGGTTCAATGGTGTTGCTTGATTTATCTTCTATCTCAAGGTGTTATTGTTCACAGCGTATCCATGATCAACATGCAATGTTAATCGAGCCCGACCCGGTACCTGCCGCAATAGGCTATTATTGGAAGATTATGCTGAACAGTGGATCTTGATCCCCACTTGATGGTTGCTAGGCGATTTCCGTTTCATGGTGATTTATCTGGATCTGGCCCATCGATCTAAGTTATTCCAGTGGTAAAAGGGCTCGCCTAGATTTATGTTTTAATTTAGTGGATCATTGGTACCTATAGATACTTATTTGGTATAAGGTATCAGTGAGGATGTGCCTAATTGGGGCCCTTAAATCTAATTATCAAACGTCCTCATGCCTCAACTTACTTGACTCTATAACCAAAGTTCTCGGCCTTCATAGCACGTAGTTTTTCCTGCTCGTTGAGTACTCCACCAAATCCTGCTGATGAGGGAGATCGCATGAAGCGCCGGCCTAACCGTCGTTGCTGCTTTCGCGTTCAGCTGGCGTGCCTCTGCCCTGTTTGTCCCCAATATCTCCATCCGAAATCAATCTTTGCATTCACCGCGTACTCATGCGACCCAGGCCCTTCCTCCCCCCTTTCTGAGCCCGAGTCTGAGTCTGTAAACTCTTCATCTGACCTTCCATACTTAGGCTAAAATCTGCAAAATTTATGGGCAATGGCTAAGTTAGCCTTTACAATAGCATCCTTATCCTTCTCCCATTAATTGCCTTACTAGAACATTTTAACATTTTTTACTGTACATTAACAATGCATTAAATTATCTTGTGAGGATTACATTGGAGTAAAGCCTATCAATTGGAAATTACCTTGGAATCAACTGCGAGTGATAGTTTAGTACAATTACTGTAAACATTACTTCCATTTTTTTCCCCCCACAACCAAAACACTAACATCGTTGCAGCTTAGAGGAATTAGAGACAGTGGCACATCAGGCTGACCAAAGCCATACCCCCAGATTACCAGTGTCCTAAAAACAAACAAAACTACTTCTTTAAACCGATATTACAAGTCTATGGCTAGGCGTCAAAAAATCACCACCATTGAGAGTTTTTTAGCCTACAATTATAATCTACAAACATAATTTATATTATTGCCATACAGATGTGATTTAGTTATGATAACCTTGGACATACTGCACAAATACCAAAGGGCGGCACGCTCATCGGTGCCACTACTGTATATACAGTATATATATATATACATATATATCAGTGGTGAGCATCGCTAATAATTATCCACTTTCTCAATGCCGCATCTCTTAACCATTACCCTTCGCATCCGCTAGACCGTTAACCCCCAGAGTACCAGGTCCGTATATATATGGACTAGGGTCTTGTCACGCCCAGTGCCAGGTCCGTATATATACGGACGCGCCGAAAAAAAATCGTAGCAGCGAAACGACTGGACCTATGGCTTTCATATTTCTACCACATGTACCTTGCCCTTCTGGCTTCTTGCCACCACCAACACAACCCCCTCCCCCCACCCACTCGCTGACTATCGGTCGCCTCACAAAGAAAAAAAAGGAAAATGTGGCGGCGAAACGACTGAACCAATCGGTTCCATATTTGTGTGACAAGTCCCCTACCCTTCTGTCTTCCCCCCACCTCCCTCCCACCACCCACTTCCAGCGTATCCGTACGGAGGAAAGGAAACAAAAAAAAGGAAAAATCCGTGGTGGCGAAACTAACTCACCAATCGGCTTCATATTTGTAACACGAGTCAATTACCCTTCTACCTTCCCCCCACTATCCCCCAAACCACCCTCCCACCTATATTTCCCGATTACCATAAAAGCCGATGAAGTCTACGGGGTTTACTCTGAAAATTTTAGCTACATTCGCGACCATCGGGGGACCTGATTTCTGGCGAAATGTACAAGGGGAGTGGTTTTTTTTTTACCATTATCCTTCCTTTCTCACCCAACTTGATAGATTTAGCCAAAAAAATAAAAATACAAAATACTCTGGCACTGACGGTGACACAGCTTCACTAATTAGCTGGCACTCAGCGGGTTAATTGATTAATTAATACGGTCCGCTGAACGCTAAACATAAACGCAATCCGGATTGGGTTTTTAATTAAAACAGTGCAAAAACAAGGGTAAATCAATTGGTAGTGTAGCAAATTTGTTTCTTTACTTATTATTTATCACATACTTAACCCTCACAGGTGTTACATCCCATACTTCACCTCAAGTCAGGCCTCACTCATTATATCGTTAGGCTATACAGTATTTAACCTATTTTGTTATTATTTGGAACGGGATAAATTAGTACAAATTATATATACAGGTATATATTATGGACTTAACCCTCGGACTCCGGGAGGCCTCATATGAGGCAAAACAAAATATTGGCAGGAATCCGGGAGGCCTCATATGAGGCAAAATGCGGCGCTAAAATCGTCATAACACGGCAACCATGCGTCGTATCGATGTCATCTCAACGGCTTTCTACAGACAACAAAAAGTTCTACAATTTGCAAAAAAACTGACTGCTCTAGGTGGTCTCAATCAGTAGTTATATACTGAATTATGAAGCTTGCCTGTACCATAAGGGCCCCGGACACAGCGATCGGGATCATATGAGGTCCCCCGGATTTCGTGGGTTAAGGGTATGACTTTTACTTACTTTTTGGCCCTTGGGCCATCATGAGAATAATAATATCGTTATCAATAAAGTAATTTGTGAGTCCTCACTGTGACTCTCTCCTCATTTTATCAAATTAATTCATTAGTGGAATAAGCGGTTATTTTTTTCCTTTTTTCTTATGTGGACCGGTATTAATTAGTACTAATGTATATTGCTAATAGTGATTAGTGACAAGGTGGGCCTTAAAGGTATATTTCGGTAATCGGTAATTAATTATCAAGGACAGGGTCCTGTTTGGAATTATTTATATTGAAATTTTTATTAAACTATTAAATTTGAATTGAAGGGTTGGAAGGTATGTGTCGACTGTGATGGCTTGCTGGTAACTGACTAGGCTCTAGCTCCACGCTTGGTGGGACCGAGTTTAGTGATGGACAACAGTCTACTGCACCAAATCACCACCCATAACGAGGGGCGTCGCGCTCCTTGGTGCCGCTAGAGGAGCGGCGAACACATCCAAAGGTATCCAAAGGTAAGGTAATACGGGTACAGTACTGTACAGTACTTTCATTTCGACACGATACCAAATATTTTTCTTTAAAAACTGAAACTATATTTCTCCTCACTTTTACAAAAAAAATCGAGAGCAACATAAAACAATTATTAAAATAAACAAATTAATAGACGATACTTTTCTATTAGGCCTATAAGCCCATATTATTTTATTCGTCAACTTTTGATGACTAAACAAAATGGGTCTATAATAGCAAAATAATACTTATCTATTATTTGTATTATTTGGCTTTAATTTTATAAATTTCACGATTATTTTGCATAGGTTTCTCTAGTACAGTACTCATAACACTCGATACCAAGCCTTCAGAATCGATACTTTCAAGTACAGAGTTGGTATCTGAAATATCGATACTTTGGTATCGATACGCCCACCACTACCAAGTACCCTTCCACTCACGGCAACTGTCACTTCACAATGCCACGTCACCTATAGTATCACGCGGGATTCTTGTTGGAGCTTGTCATCTATAAATAGTAACCGCATGGGGGGGCTGAGAGGTTAAGTACAACTGAAAGGCTTGTTAGCTATTGCGGAAGCAGTTACACTTTTTTAACCCGCGGATATTTGCCGAATTTATCCCTTATATAAACCCTCTTATTAAGATAGGACTTCCGCTCCAGCGGAATTAGTGGTTTACGGAAGTGCTCACCTCTGATATACTGTATTTACCTAATTGTAGTTTACAGGAGTTGAGCTAAGCTCGAGTTGTCCCGTCTCTCATTCTACTTTCATCCAATTTTTTCTTGAAAATATGGATGTTCCTTGCCCCTACCACCTCCTCCTCTAGCCCATTCCATTTGTCAATACATCTATAGGGGAAGCTAAACTTCCTGATATCGTTCTTGCAGGTAGGTCTTTTTACTTTGTAGCTATCTATCTATCTATCTATCTATTGCCTGATGCCGTGATCCCCGAAGGGGTGGCCACGAACGAACCACCCCCATGCACCTCTGTCCCCAGTCAGTCGACGCCCCTCCCCCCAACCAGCACCGCCTTCGTTCATGTAGTTCCTCACTCCATCCTTCCACCTCATATTCGGTCTACCTCTCCCCTTCAGTCCCTCCACCTCGCTCTCGTACACCCTCTTAGTCATTCTCTCGCTTTCCATACGTTCCATATGGCCGAACCATCTCAAGTTGTTCCTTTTCACACTTTCCAGCACATCTACCTCCACACCACACCTCCTTCTTACTTCCTCATTAGTCTGTCTATCCCTCCATGTAACTCCGCACGCACTCCTTAAGTAATTCATTTCCACTGCTCTCACTCTTGGTCTGAGTCTCTCAACCAACGTCCATGCTTTCGCTTCCGTAAGTCAGTGTCGGGATTACCACACTGTCATGCAAGGACTTCTTCACTTCCATACTGACCACCCTATTCTTGTTACTGCTTTTAGCGTTCCTACAACCCTCTTCCCCTGTTGTACCCTCTCCCGCACCTCTTCATCCATAGTCCCATCTTTACTCAACACACTGCCCAGATACTTAAAAGAGTTGACGATCTCCATAGCCTGACCGTTCAGCTTCACCTCACACTCTGTGACTTCACCCCTTTCGAAGACCATAAACCTTGCTCTTCCCCGTATTTACCTTCAAATTCCGTTTTTCGCACACTGTTCCAAACTCATTTACCAGACCCTGCAACTCCCATTCATTATCACTCATCAGAACTGTATCATCCGCAAACAGCAGTATAGGTAGCTTCCACTCAATTCCCTCCCTTTTCAGCGATACACCAACATCCACTGCTCTTGATAGTATTTCTTTCATAACTCCATCCATATATACAGTAAACAACCACGGGGACATCACACACCCCTGTTTCAAACCAACATTCAGGTCAAAGAACTCGCTCTGCTCACTCTCCACACGTTATGCCGCCTTTGCACCCTCATACATGCTCTTCACTGCTTTCAGCAAACTTGCCCTCTACTCCGTATATTCTAAGTACTTTCCACAAACCTTCTCTATCCACTCTGTCATAGGCCTTCTCCAAGTCCATAAAGGCAACATACACCTTTTGTTTCTTCTCCAGATACTTCTCCACAACACAATTCAGGGTAAAAATCTGATCTACACATCCTCTTCCCTTCCTAAAACCTCCCTGCTCGTCGCCTATCCATTTCTCCGTTCTCACTCTCACTCTCTCAATCACTACCCTACTGTATACCTTCCCTACTACGCTTAGAAGACATATTCCTCGGTGGTTACCACACATCCTCTTTCCCCTTTGCCCTTATATAGGGGGACTATTATGCCAGTCTTCCAGTCATCGGGTGCACTCCCCTTCTCCCATGCTAGTTTGCACATTTTCCATACCCATTCTATCACTATCTCACCACCATACCTCAACATTTCCCCACACACTCCATCTGTTCCTGGTGCTTTCCCCAACTTCACTCTTTTCATGGCCTTCCCACACTTCTGACCTCCTGATCCCCACCTCCTCCTCCACTACTTCTCTTCTTCTCCCTCCCATACCATATCCAGCTATGTTTGCTGGCTCTTCATTCCTTTCATTTAGCAACTCACTGAAGTACCCCCCCCATCTTTCGACTCTCTCTTGCTTCTCGGCTAGCATTCTCCCATTCTTATCTTTCACACCCTTACTGTTTCCCTTGCTACCTTCCTAACTTTCTTGACTTCTTTCCAGAACAGTTTCTTACTCTCCCTCCATTTTACACTCAGATTCCTTCCAAATTCCTCATCTACTCTTCTCTTACTTTCCTTCACTACTCTCTTCACCACCCTCTTACTCTCCACGTACCTCGCTCGTTTCTATCTCTCGGAATCTTCATTCCCTCTACTACCCAACCACTCTCTATATGCTTTCTTCTTTTCTTCCACAGCTATTCTTACCTCTTCTGTCCACTATGCTGTACCTTTCACTCCCCTCCCTCTTCTCCTCACTCCACACACCTCCTCACATGCTGCACAGATCTCATCCTTAAACACCTTGCTCATCTCCTCCACTTCCTCCATAACTTCCAGGTCGAACCCACCTAGTCGTCTTTCCACTGCTCTCCTGTACTCCTCCCTGACTTCCTCCTCCTGCAACCTCTCCACCCTCCTCACCATTCCACCCTCCTCTCGCCTCCCTCCCGCTCTCCTCACCCACTTCTTTTGTATCCTAACCTTAGCTACCACTACATAATGATCAGACAGACCCCCTCCAATACCCCTATACACCCTAGCATCCATCACAGATTTCTTCATTCGTTCATCCACACATACATAATCAATCAATGACTTTCGTTCCACCACTGTCTTATCCTTCATCGTCAACATCCGTTTCCACGTGTACCTGTGGATCATTCTGTGTCGGAAGGTGTTGGCTATCCACAGCCTCCTCCCCACACATACGTCCACAAGTGCACTACCATTCCCATTCACCTCTGATGGTACCCCCCACCCTCCCACCACTCCCTCAACTTTCCTATCACCCACCTTACCATTCATATCCCCAATCAGAAATATTCTTTCGTTCTTGTCAAACTTCTCCAGGCACGCCTCCACATTCATCCAGAACTCCTCTTTCTTTCTTTCAAGTATATCCTCTGTCGGGGCATACACGCATACAATCACCCACGTTTGTATTCCTACTTTCATTCTCACCCACACAATCCTTGAACCCACAGACCCATACTCTCTTACACATTCCTTCCATTTGCTACTTACAAACAAACATGCACCTTCTCTCGCTGTTCCTTCACTCACTCCAGCACACACACCCATTCCACACTCCCACTCTCTCACATCTGAACCTTTCCATTTGGTCTCTGTCATTCCACATACATCCAGCCTGGCATTCACTAACACTTCCAGAACCTCTCTCTCTTTTGTGCCATCATTCATGCCACTAACATTCCACGTAGCCATTCTCAGAATGTCCGAAGGCATGTCCTTAGTCGGTCGTGGTTCGTCAACGTTGGTTCCGTCCGCATCCGAGGCTGTTCGTTCGTTTTTCTTTGCCTAGATATTTTTTACGGGTGGGGGTCGCAAGCCCACCGACCCAACCTCTTTAGTCGCCTCTTACGACACGCAGAAGGCACGTGGGGCATATTCTATTCCCTAACCCCCAGGGGGGGTTAGCTACTTTGTAGCTGTGGCCTCTAAGTTATTCCTGTATCCATAAAATCAAGGTAATGTGCGAACTATGTGGTGCGTCGAGTGGGGCAGGGAATAGGCTTAGTGAAGGAAGCGAATGTAGGCCTATTTCGGAAGTTAATAATAACCTAGAGATGGTACTAAAAAGGGTAGAGGAATTGGGAGCAGAGAATATGGCATTAAAGGAGCAGCTGAAGGAATACGAAGGACGTTTCAAGGAAGTGAAGGAGTCAACTACATGGACGGTGGTAGGTGAACAGAAAGTTAAGGATTTGGAGGAAATTGTGAAAGAACAAAAGGAAGAAATTAATAAGACAAAGAAAAGTTTTGAGAGTGCAGTCGTAGGTGTCATGAAGAACAAGGAGTGTCGTGAGGGAGGCCATGGACAGGGATAGAGGTGTAATCATGCATGGAGATATAGAGGCTCATATGAATGATAATGGAGTGAGAAAAGTGAGAGATATGGAGAAAGTGAAGGAGGTCATGAAAGCTGTGGATGTAGATGGATATGGATGTGGATGGGAGGGGCAGGTGGAGGAACTCAGTAGGATAGGTAGATATACAGTATAAGGGGGGAGATGAGGCCCATAAGAGTACAGTTTAAAACCAGGGTAGTGGCAGAGACAGTGACAAATTTTAGTTGGAGACTAAACACAAATGAAGAACTGAAACATCTATATAATATTTTTGATTGTCTGTGTGTGTGTGTTCTTAATAGGCGGCCGCAGTTTTGGACCTGGGGAGCTGAAACTTTGCATGTGGGTGTCAATTGACCTGGGTCAGGTCATAGAGGGGGCCAGGCCACGATCGGAGGTCGTTTCGAGGCCGAAATTGAAAAAAAAAAAAAAATGAAAAAAATTGAAAAAAATGGCCGTTTGGGGCAGAAGGAGGCCTCCGATCGAAAAGGTGCATGGAACGAAAGTTGTTCGCAGTCCCCCAAAATGGGGATACGGATGAGGTCAGATCCAAAATCGGAGGTCATTTAGCGGCCGAAATCGAGGTCGCCGTTTAATGAGGCACAGGGAGGTCGAGGCCGGTGATTATGGTAGTACAGTAGTAGTATTCTGATGATTGTGGTAGTAGTGATTGATGATTGAGGATGGTGATTATGGTAGTAGTAGTGGTGGTAGTAGTGATGGTGATTATGGTGATTACCCGGGCAATGCCGGGTACCCCTGCTAGTATAAGACTAAAGAAGGATTTGAGCATTGAACAAAGACAAAAAATAAAGGAACTACAGGAAAAGGCTGATGAGGAAAATGGAAAGTTGGGTGAGGAGGATAAGAAGAAGTTTTTCTGGAGAGTGAGGGACGGGAAATTGAAGAAGTGGTTTATACGAATAGAAGGGAGAAGGAGATCTGGGAGGGAAGAGAATGTGATAAAAGTTGTGGCAGAGGGGGAGAGCAGGGTGGAAGCATCTCGGGGAGAGACAGGAGAAGCAGCTGCAGACCCAGTAGTGTTAGGGGGGGAGTAGGGCACGGACAGGAGGAGCGGGATGATGTAGCTGCTGAAGGAATGGTAGAAAGATTAAGGATTATGTTTAGTAATGTTGATGTGTTTACCCAGGACAAGAAAAGAGAACTGATATGTAGGTTGCAGGATGAAGAGGAAAAACCTGATGTCATAGCCTTACAGAAAGTAAGACCAAAAAATACTAGAATTGAAAGGGAACTGGTGGAGTATAGTGTGGAGGGTTTTGAGTTGTATGAGAAGAATGCTATTAGAGCAGAGGTTGGAAGAGGACTGTTTATTTATGTAAGAAAAGAGCTCAAGGTAAATGAGGTGGATATGAGACAGCAGTATTGTGAGTATTTGTGTATTGAAGTAAAATGTGCAAGAGGGTCAATTCTAATTGCCTCTATATATAGAAGCCCAAATAATAGTAAGAAAGAGCATGATAACCTACTGAAAGCAATGGAGGAAATAGATAATAGAGAGAACAAATATAAGATTTTGATTGGAGATTTCAATTTGCCAAGGATCAACTGGGCAAATTGTACTACTCCAGCGGGACAGTGTAGCCTGGAAAACAAGTTTATAGAGAAAGTGAGAGATTGTTTTTTAACGCAACATATTACAGAGATGACAAGATATAGAGATGGGACGCACGGGAGTGTACTTGATTTGATATTTAGCAATGAGGAGGATATAGTGGAACATGCCAATGTGGATAGCCCTATAGGTCGTAGTGACCATGCCTGTATAAGTTTTAGTTGCAATATTAAAACAGAGAGGGAAAATAGAAGCAATACAAAAATATATATGTATGATAGAGCAGATTATGAGCTGCTGAGATGGTGTTTGGACATTGACTGGGGGGAATACTTGAACGGTGAAGACGCTGAAGGAATGTGGAGGAAGATTTGAGTCAAACTGGAGAATGCTATATCCAAATGTGTACCAGTAAGGGAATATAAGGATAAAACAAAATTGAGGAAAAGAACGAACCCAGAATTACCAATGAAAACAAAGCTTTGGACATTGATAAGAAGAAAGAAATTATTGTGGGAAAGACTAAAAATGTTAAAAAAGAACAGGGGGTCTAGTATAGAAGCTAAAGAAGTGGATTTGGAACGCAGACAGATAAACAATAAAATAAGGTGGGAGACAAGGAGGGGGGTGAAGGAGAGGGAAAGAGAGATTGCAAGAAATGTGAAGGATAATCCAAAAATATTCTGGAAGTATATTCAAGAAAAGTTAACAAGAAGAGTAGGTATCCCAGAACTGATAGGAGACTTGGATGATAGGAATAGAGCAGAAACTGATAAGGAGAAAGTAGAGGTGCTGGGGAAATACTTTGGGGAGGTACTAACAGTGGAGTTGGATGGTGCAGTACCTACTATTCCCATCAAACAGGCACCGGCACTAGAACTGATAAGAGTTTTCCCATGCTAGAATAAGGAGGGCTATAGAAAAAATGAACAGAAGTAAGTCCCCGGGACCAGATGGGATACATCCAAGAATCATAAAGGAAGGAGGTGAGATGTTAGTAGAGCCATTAAATTTTTTATTTGAGGTATCTTTTAATACAGGACAAATCCCGATGGACTGGAGAGAGGCGAACATAACAGCTATATTTAAGAAGGGAAAGAGAAATGACCCAGGTAATTATAGACCAGTCAGTTTGACAAGTGTTGTGTGTAAACTAATGGAAACGGTAATTAGAGAAGGAATAATGGAGCATATGAAATCAAACCAACTTTTCAGTGGGAGACAGTTCGGATTCTTGCCGGGGAGGTCGACGGTACTACAGCTAATTAAGGTGGTAGATGATTCGATGCAAATTCTGGAGGATGGTGATGTTATAGATGTGGTATACAGTGGAGCCCCCATCCTAGCTGCTAATCGGTTCCGCAGAAATAGAGCTAGGATTGAAACAGCCAAGATCGGGGCACTGTTCTTATGGGGAAAATTCAATCGGTTCCGTGCTCATGCCAAAATTTGCGTCTTTTTCTATTTTTTGCCTACGAAAACATGTTTTATTGTACACAAATTAAATTGTATGCATTATACTGTATCATATAATACACCATAGAATAAGTTTTTAATAACTAGAAAATAAAAGGCCCAATATCTAAACAATTACCGCACTTTTTCCCAGTGTTAGGCTATGAAAACATGTTTTTTGTCTAGGCTACATCAAGTTACTGTATTTGCAGGGTGTCAATCCAGAAAATATGAATTGTGTTATCATTATGGTTTATTATTTTGTTATCATTATAGCGCGGCGAAGGCGCGAGCTCTAGGGGGGTCCGGGGGCATGCCCCCCAGATTTTTTTTTTGAGAATTTAGGTGTCTAAAACAGTATTTCCTGCAATCAAAAAACAATCAAGATGGATACCAAAATTGTCAATTTAGCCTAGCCTTCCTTTTTTTTTTGGGGGGGGAGTTGAGTTTCTGTTATCATTATACAAAAAGTTGATTTGCGTTATCACTCAAAAAAACAGCGTCGTTAGGCTAGGCTAGGCCTAAAAAAAATTGCATGATAGAAACAATGCCCCAATCTACAGTATTTATGGTTAGGACTGTCATTTAGCCATGTCTATATTATTATTTACAATGCATAAGATTTAGGCCTAGGCTACTTGAATAATTATTATTCAAATAGCCTAGGCCTAAATCTTCCGCATTGTAAATAATAATGTAGACATGGCTAAATGACAGTCCTAACCATAAATACTGTAGATTGGGGCATTGTTTCTATCATGCGAATTTTTTTAGGCCTAGCCTAGGCCTAGGTTCTAAATTCGTCCAGCCACCCCTCAAGTACCCATTTCGCCCCAAATACATCCAATAAATACATATTATGAGGAAAAGACGTATTATGAGAAGATTACTTACCACACAAATTTTATTATAAATCATTGTCATAGCCTACTTAGCCTAGCCTAGGCTAACATCGTCTAGGCTAGGCAATTCAATCGCTTTCGTCCGACATGGACTGGTCTTTGCTGTGTTTTCAGCATGAAATTCCTTCATTGCTACCACCAGGCCAACCATCCCTATCACTAGATGTGGTAGCATTCAAGGACACTACTGCAGGACTCTTCTTCTTCTTCTTCTTACCTCTGACCGGGTATAGGCTCTCCTAGTGTTTACTACCCTATACCCCTTTGAAAGGACATTAGCCTAACCTAACAACCTTACCTAACCTAACCTAGTATTATAGGTGGGGGCTGCTGCCCCCACACCCCCGCTTTGACTTAGATTTTTGGTGTATTTGTCTGTGAAGTGGGTATTTTTCAATTTGTTGATAACGAAAATCCTCCATGCGGACTATATGGAGAAAAATATGGCGAATCTATTGGTGCCTATTTTCCCTAATAAATTGTTTCTCATAACGTCGCACTAGTGTCCATGAATATTATCCTAGATGTACTAGAGGTTATAATAAACGCGAGAGATAAGGGGTTCAGGCACAAAAAGGCTTGCAAACGGTTGTTTTGTCAACACAGATACTAACTAAACTGCAAGCGTCTGCTTAGTGATGACGTCATACAAAGATGGCGGCATCTTGCGCATTTGACGAACGGATCTCGGATTCACTCGGATTTCGTCTCTAAACGGGAAGCTACTGGCAGATTCTTTCGTTATGTTAAAACAAAATTATTGTTTTTGTTTGTTTTCTAGTTTTATGTCGAGTTTTTCATTATTTTTGCTATTTTTTCGGGTTTCGGCTGGGATTTTGATGCGAGGAATGAGGCTTTTGGCGCGAGAATTGAAATGGGGAATATTTGGTGTGTGGTGCGAGGATTGAATCAACGAAGATCGGTGTAGCGAGGATGGGGGCTCCACTGTATTGCGATTTTATGAAGGCCTTCAATAAGGTCCCACATAAAAGGTTAATAGAGAAAGTTAGAAGCTATAGTATAGGAGAGAAATGTGTGAAATGGATAGAAGCCTTCCTGACAGATCGGAGACAGAGGGTACTGGTGAATGGAATAGGCTCGGGGTGGAGGGAAATTACAAGTGGGGTACCTCAGGGATCTGTGTTGGGACCACTACTGTTCGTTATATTTATCAACGACTTACCTGAAGTTATAACTAATGGAAGTGAGATATACCTGTATGCGGATGACACTAAGCTGTATAGAAGAGTGAGGAGTAAGGAAGATGTGGGTTTGCTTCAAGGAGATGTGGATGAAGGGATGGTCTGAACATTGGTTAATGCCTTTTCATAAAAAAAATGCAAGTACATGCGGATTGGGACAAGCAAGATAGACAGGGTAGGATCAGTATGTATGAAGCGATGGAGGAAGTGAATGCAGAAAAGGATATAGGAGTAGTGATAGACAAAAGTTAAATTTCTCAGAACATTTAGCGGAAAAGATAAACAAAGCCAATAGAATTGTAGGGCTGATAAGGAGGACATTTGTGTCACTTGACGAAGAAATCTTCAGGAATCTCTATACAGCGCTGGTTAGGCCGCACCTGGAATATGCGAACCAGGTGTGGGCTCCATATATGGTAAAGGATATAGAAGCAGTGGAGAAAGTGCAGAGGAGAGCTAGCAAGCTAGTACCAACGTTGAAGAATGCGGGCTATGAGCAGAGGTTGAGAACACTGGGACTTCCGACACTGGCATATAGGAGAAAGAGAGGGGATATGATAGACTTTTAAGATAGTGTCAGGAAAGTATGATGAGGATGTGTGTGAAGGTATCTTCTTGATGCGGGAGGGAACAAGAACGAGGGGACACTCTAAGAAAATTTACAAAGAAAGAAATAGGCTTGAAAAGGCAAAGAACTCATTTTGTGATAGAGTGGTAAATGAGTGGAACGCACTGCCCCAGTATGTAGTCGATTCCGAATCAATAAGGAAGTTTGAAAGTAATCTTGATAAAGCATGGGGAAGACAAGATTTGAAGTTTGATTATAAAGCAAAAATACAGAATAGTAAAAATGTTGCGTCTGCTGCCGCCGCCGCCAACACCGTGAAAGACCGCAGTAGTGCAAGTACTGGCACTGAGCTGGATACACAGGCCTAGTTTGCCTTTTTCCAGAGGATCTACTGTAAGAAACTGTAAGAAATATCCTCCCTATCCAGCCTCAGGGAGCATTTGTACATCATTATCATGTCTCCCCTCTCTCTCCTCTCTTTTAGACTCGGTAGATTTAATTTGTCTAGCCTCCCTTCATATGGCAGTTCTCTGAGACTTGGAACCAATCTAGTAACTGCTCTCTGGATTCTTTCCAACTTGTGAATATGCTTCTTAAGATACGGGGACCACACCACTGCTGCATACTCCAATCTTGGTCATATCATACTTTTTATAATTTTCGCTAACATGTTCTCATCCAAGTAGTTCAAAGCAACTTTCATATTCCCGGCCATTGCATACATTCCGCTAAAGAGCTTGTTAATATGTTTCTCTGGCGACAAGTTATCTTGTATAATCAACCCTAAATCCTTTTCTTTTTCGGCCTTGCTAATTATATTATCTCCCATCCTGTACTCCCAATTTGGTCTATTCACACTTCTTCCCATATTTAACACATGACATTTTACCATATTACCATGACCATATTACCAGTCTTGCTAAGGCAGCCTCCCAGAAACTGGGTGTGCTCAACCGCCTTAGGGGGTTCTTTTCCCCTGCACAGCTTCTTGCTCTGTACAGGGGCATAGTGCGCCCTTGTATTGAGTATTGTTCACATGTGTGGGGAGGTTCCTCTCACACCGCTCTCCTAGACAAAGTTGAAAGGAAGGCCTTTCGTATCATTAACTCCCGTCCACTCACCAACTCTCTGCAATCTCTCTCTCTCTCCGCCGCAATGTTGCATCTCTCTCGCTATTCTATCGCTACTATAATAATCAGTGTTCCTCAGAGCTATCCCAGTGCATACCACCTCCTTTACGTAGGGCACGTGGTACCCGTCTTGCAACTCAATCCCACCCCTACTCTGTGCAACTCTCCAACCCAAGAGTGAAACGTTACTCTCAAACTTTCTTCTACTCAACATCTGAGCTCTGGAACTCTCTCCCAGAATCAGTCTTTCCCTCTTCCTATGACTTAAATTGCTTCAAACTCTGTGTGTCCAGGCATTTTGGCTCGAACGTCCCTTGATTTTGGCCCTGTCACTCTTTCAACTATGGGGGAGGCACTCGTTATAGGCAGTTATGCCTTTTGCCTCCCTCAATCACATAGAAAATTTTTTTTTTTTTTTTACTTATATTAAATTTCATTTTCCACTTGGTGCTTCATTCGTATATTTTATCTAAATCCCCTTGCAGCTCCTCACAACTACTTATATTTGTTATTTGTCTCATAATGTTTACGTCATCTGCAAACATTGACATGTAGGAGTTTATGCCTATCGGCAGGTCATTCACGTACATAAGGAACATAAGAGGTGCCAACACAGATCCCTGGCACACCACTCTCAACTTTCCGCCACGATGAGTACGTTCCTCTAATGTTGGTCCTCATTTCTCTATCTGTTAAATAGCTCTCCATCCATTTCAGCAAACTCCCCCTGACACATCTCATCTCAAGCTTAGATAACAATCTCTTATGTGGTACCTTATCGAATGCTTTGGTCAGTAGGGGCGCGCGGATAGCGTAATTAAGCATAGCGATTTCGCGAATAGCGACAGTATAGAAACGATCTCATAGCGACCTGGAACCGCGGGTAGCGAAAAACCGCATAGCCGAGAATAGCGGGCAGCAGCGGCTAGCCGGAGCAGAGTTGCCAGCGTCGGGACCTTGGCAACTCTGATTTGAGTGCGCAACGCCAACGTCGGCATATAGACGATTCGCCCCCGTATAGGCTTGATTTTTCGTCCCTCTTGGTGTAGACTATTCGCCCCTACTGCAAGACTTTTCCCCTAATAATTGTAAATGTCAATGAAATAATGGCATTGTTTACTTATCCTATTATAAAGTATATTCATAGGCCTATTCATATGTCACCCTAACACTTACGCATTGACACTGACCAATCTTCATTAATTACATTGCCACACTGACCCTGGCGCCTGGTATGACCTATCTTAGTCTATCAATGGTGAAGACTGAGTTTATTACATGGCTTGCCATCTAGACAAAAGGAAGGCAGGGAGAGCAGGAAAATAATCAGGATGGAATTGAGAGAGCTAGGAGACGAACGCCCTCTATGAGCATCACGAAAAATAATAGGCCTAACCTTACGAGAATAACCTCAGTTAAGCTTATGTTATCGTTGTGAAAGGTTATCAGACAGGTTGCTAGGTATCATTGGAACGACATATATTTATATAAAAGCCTCCAATAATCTTGTATCCATCCAGTAGGGCGAATTGAACCTTGGGCAAATCGTCTAGGATACGGACCGTCACTTGTGGCAGCCTCACTGGACGCCACTACCTTCCAATATTACTTTTTTGTGGCCTCGACTTCTGGCACAGGTCCCAGCGGTGGGGAAGATGGTGGTGGGGGTGGAGAGAAACGGTCAGGAAAAGTAGGTGTGAAACGAGTGAAACAGGCAAGAGAATATATGTGGGATAGGCCTAGAAGCAATAGTTCGACCAGCAGCGTACCGGTACATACTCATCTAACTTCAATAAACAACACAAACAATTAAGAGAAGAGAAGAGTAGATGAGGAATTTGGAAGGAATCTGAGTGTAAAATGGAGGGAGAGTAAGAAACTGTTCTGGAAAGAAGTCAAGAAAGTTAGGGAAGGTAGCAAGGGAAACAGTAAGGGTGTGAAAGAAAAGAATGGGAGAATGCTAGCCTTCTCGGCTAGCATTCTCCCATTCTTATCTTTCACACCCTTATGCAAGAGAGAGTCGAAAGATGGAGGGAGTACTTCAGTGAGTTGCTAAATGTAAGGAATGAAGAGCCAGCAAACATAGCTGGATATGGTATGGGAGGGAGAAGAAGAGAAGTAGTGGAGATCAGGATCAGGAGGTCAGAAGTGTGGGAAGCCATGAAAAGAGTGAAGTTGGGGATAGCACCAGGAACAGATGGAGTGTGTGGGGAAATGTTGAGGTATGGTGGTGAGATAGTGACAGAATGGGTATGGAAAATGTGCAAACTAGCATGGGAGAAGGGGAGTGCACCCGATGACTGGAAGACTGGCATAATAGTCCCCCTATATAAGGGCAAAGGGGAAAGAGGAGTGTGTGGTAACCACCGAGGAATATGTCTTCTAAGCGTAGTAGGGAAGGTATACAGTAGGGTAGTGATTGAGAGAGTGAGAGTGAGAACGGAGAAATTGATAGGCGACGAGCAGGGAGGTTTTAGGAAGGGAAGAGGATGTGTAGATCAGATTTTTACCCTGAATTGTGTTGTGGAGAAGCATCTGGAGAAGAAACAAAAGGTGTATGTTGCCTTTATGGACTTGGAGAAGGCCTATGACAGAGTGGATAGAGAAGGTTTGTGGAAAATACTTAGAATATACGGAGTACAGGGCAAGTTACTGAAAGCAGTGAAGAGCATGAATGAGGGTGCAAAGGCGGCAGTACGTGTGGAAAGTGAGCAGAGCGAGTTCTTTGACCTGAATTGGTTTGAAACAGGGGTGTGAGATGTCCCCGTGGTTGTTTACTGTATATATATATATATGGATGGAGTCATGAAAGAAATACTATCAAGAGCAGTGGATGTTGGTGTATCGCTGAAAAGGGAGGGAATTGAGTGGAAGCTACCTATACTGCTGTTTGCGGATGATACAGTTCTGATGAGTGATAATGAATGGGAGTTGCAGGGTCTGGTAAATGAGTTTGGAACAGTGCGCGAAAAACGGAATTTGATGGTAAATGCGGGGAAGAGCAAGGTTATGGTCTTCGAAAGGGGTGAAGTCACAGAGTGTGAGGTGAAGCTGAACGGTCAGGCTATGGAGATCGTCAACTCTTTTAAGTATCTGGGCAGTGTGTTGAGTAAAGATGGGACTATGGATGAAGAAGTGCGGGAGAGGGTACAACAGGGGAAGAGAGTTGTAGGAACGCTAAAAGCAGTAACAAGAAATAGGGTGGTCAGTATGGAAGTGAAGAAGTCCTTGCATGACAGTGTGGTAATTCCGACACTGACTTACGGACGCGAAGCATGGACGTTGGTTGAGAGACTCAGACCAAGAGTGAGAGCAGTGGAAATGAATTACTTAAGGAGTGCGTGCGGAGTTACATGGAGGGATAGACAGACTAATGAGGAAGTAAGAAGGAGGTGTGGTGTGGAGGTAGATGTGCTGGAAAGTGTGAAAAGGAACAACTTGAGATGGTTCGGCCATATGGAACGTATGGAAAGCGAGAGAATGACTAAGAGGGTGTACGAGAGCGAGGTGGAGGGACAGAGAGGGAGAGGTAGACCGAATGAGAGGTGGAAGGATGGAGTGAGGAAGTACATGAACGAAGGCGGTGCTGGTTGGGGGAAGGGGTGTCGACTGACTGGGGACAGAGGTGCATGGGGGCGGTTCATTCGTGGCCACCCCTTCGGGGATCACGACGTCAGGCAATAGATAGATAGATAGAAACAATTAATATAAAGTAAGTTTTAATATCCACTTTGCATGCCTAACACAAGATTATTTTATTGATCTTGCAATTTTACTTGATAAATGTGGTTTAGAGATGAAAAAAGGGGACTTTTGAAAGTCTTAGACTAATTTGATTTATTTAGGTCAGAAGTTTGCCCACCGGATAGCGATTTCGCGGATAGCGGTCATTTCGCCAGTCTAATACATTCGCTACCCGCGCGGTCCTACTGTATATACAGTATATATATACAGTACTATATACAGTGGGGGCCGAATGTGTTGTCGCGTATGGGGTAGCGACAACTCATACGGCTGTAAGTGGTACAGGGCGATTTTGCCCCGTGGTTTTCGTGGGATTCCCATTTTCGTACGTCTGGCAACTAGACCAGACCTCCCGCGTTGCTGGGAAGATGAGTAATCGTCCTTCAGTCCTTGTCTTACCACCGTGACGAGTTAATGTGCTCCGCAGGTGGGCCCCCTGGATTACCCAAATCTTGTACACCAGCGGTCGGTATTGTGCTTCTATCTACGCTATGCCCGGTGCTAAGAACTTGGAAAGTGCAGACATTGCAGCCATAGGAGCCCTCTACAGGGCTGGGCATTCGAATCCAGAGATTTCTCGCCTGACGGGCGTTAATTTGAGGACTATACAGAGGTGGACTAAGAAGTTTCGCGAGGCTGGCGACGCTGCCGACGTCGGCCATAAGCCGAAGCCTGGTAGGCCCAGAAAAATCAGTGCTAGGACCCTGCTAGTGCTTAAGCGACAGATTGAGGGCAATCCTCGTCTAACTGCACGGCAATTAAAACAAAATAACCCTGATTTGTTGGATAATGTGGCCATTAGGACAATACGCACAGCCCTTGCCACAAAACTCGATTATCGAAGTTTACGGCCCCTCAAGGAACCCCTTATAACTATCCGCCAAGCTAGAAACAGGAGACTTTTTGCCGCCAAGTACCTTCGTTGGCCATTAAGGAAGTGGAAGACGGTGTTGTGGAGCGATGAGTCTACTTTCACGGTCACTAGCAACCGTGGAGGAAATGTGAGGGTGCGGCGCGGTGGCAACAGGTTGGACCGCAAGTACCTGGCAACTACTGTAAAGTACCCAGACAGTCACTCCACAAACACTCTTCTCACAGACCTTACACAAAGAGCTTTCGACGGCATCAACTCAGCTAGACCACCACACAGATCACTATTAGCCACACTCGACATTAGTAAAGCCTTCGATGCCATCCCCCGCCACAACCTAACAAACAAAATCTACAACACAAACATGCACAACAACACAAAAAGGTGGCTGGCCAACTTCCTAGCAGGCAGATGTGCACACGTATCTTTTGCCGGTCAGTCATCTAAAATCAGAAACTTTCCAAACGGAGTCCCACAAGGATCCGTCCTATCGCCCGCACTCTTCAATCTGTACATGCACGATATAACTACACCCAATACACCCCAAATAAACTTAGCCTCCTATGCAGATGACATAACACTCACATGCACACACCATGACCCAAAAAGAGCAACAGATCTCCTTCAACCCTATCTCAACACACTACATGGTTGGTGCACTACAAACAGACTTAATCTAGCCCCAGCCAAATCCACCGCAACCCTGCTCACAAGTTGGACAGGAGAACACGAATACATCCTTCAACTCACCATAAACAACACACCCCTAACACATACACACACACCCAAAATCCTAGGAGTAACATATGATACTCATATGACATTCAAACAGCACACCACAAACATTAAAAAGAAACTGACACCCAGACTTAACGCCCTCAGGTCACTTGCTCACACAAAATTTGGACACAACAAAGAAACTACCACCACAGTATATAAACAATACATAAGATCAGTGATGGAATACGCAAGCCCAGCCTGGGCTTCTAACCTAGCTGAAACACATCATAAGACCTTACAGACTATTCAAAACAAAGCCCTGAAGATCATTACAGGCTGCACAGCTACTTCACCCACAGATCACCTACATCAAGAAACCAAAATTCTCAAAGTCAAAGACCATCTGGACATGAGAGGCACTCAATTCCTGGCAGCAGCCTCCACGAACCAAGACCACCCACTAACGCCCTCAGGTCACTTGCTCACACAAAATTTGGACACAACAAAGAAACTACCACCACAGTATATAAACAATACATAAGATCAGTGATGGAATACGCAAGCCCAGCCTGGGCTTCTAACCTAGCTGAAACACATCATAAGACCTTACAGACTATTCAAAACAAAGCCCTGAAGATCATTACAGGCTGCACAGCTACTTCACCCACAGATCACCTACATCAAGAAACCAAAATTCTCAAAGTCAAAGACCATCTAGACATGAGAGGCACTCAATTCCTGGCAGCAGCCTCCACGAACCAAGACCACCCACTAAACTACATGGCAACACACCCACAGACACCAAGAAATATCAAAACAACACCCAGCACACGGTATCACACACAATTATTGTCCTCTCTCCCTCCCTGCCCACCCCGAACCAACTTCCAGAAGCACATCCATACTCATATCTCTCACCGATCCATCCACTCACTCACAGACAACACGCAGCTGCATGCACGACCTCCCGAAATCCATCCTTCTGAATCCTCCCTTCCTCGCGAGGACAGAGTCCACCTGGCCAGGCTGAGATGCGGACACCATCCAGCTCTCCTGAGCTATCAGAAGAGACTGGATGACTCCGTTGTCGACGCCTGCCCGGGATGTAAAACAGCACCCCATACCATTAAACACATCATAGAAGACTGCATTTCACACAACCACTTACGCCAACAACACAATCTACACTCAATGAGAGCTCTGTGGGAAAGCCCGATCGTGGCCATGGCCTTTCTCAGGGACTCGGGGCTGTTCGGCCAGGCAGCTTAGGGAACAACAACAACAACAACCCAGACAGTCTCATGGTATGGGCTTGTTTCACCTGCCATGGTGTTGGTGAGTTAGTAGTGCTACCTAAGAATATCCGTATGAACAGGTATAATTATTTAGAACTATTAAATGACCACTTGCCAAGTTCATACCACAAAACTAGGGCCACCTTTTTCATGCAAGACGGTGCACCTTGCCACACGGCCCGTTATGTCACTGAGTGGATGGATGATGTGGGTGTGAAGTACTTTATGGACTGGCCTGGTAATTCTCCCGACATTAACCCAATTGAAAACCTGTGGGCTATTATGAAACGACGCCTACGGGGGAAGGAAATAACTTCTGTACCGCATCTTGAGCAGCTCATTCGGGATATTTGGAATAATCTGGAGCCATCCGTGCTTCAAAACCTCGCTGCTGACGTCCCAAAGCGCCTTCAAGCACTGAAGAAAGCTAAGGGGTGGAACACAGCATACTAGTGGTGAGGTAAGTACAAAAAAAAATCAAAAATGTGCCCAAATAATATGTTCATTCCCCCCATCTTGTTGACACAGGTTCAGACGCGCGCGGTTTGACGGGACGCGACAACACATTCGGCCCCCACTGTATATATATATATATATATATATATATATATATATATATATATATATATATATATATATATATATATATATATACAGTATATATATTGTGATGTGTTCCAGATCTCGCTTTCTACATAGCCTAGCCTTCTCTTCATGTCTATGGTGGGATAGCCTATGGACTTGCTATCAGATGTTTGTTGGTAGCTCGAGTTAGCTCCATATATTATATTCTATAACTACTTTCGTCCAGTAGTGATTACCTTGTGTATCTAGGAGATGTAGAGTACATTTTATATTTAGTTATATTAAGTTGATATAGGGACAATATTGCTTATTGTGTGAAATAAGATAGGGGAATGTTCAAATTTACTTTATTGTCATATCTGATTTAGTTTGTGTAGAATAACATTTGTGTAGGTGCCATGTTGATCAGAAATGTACTAGAGTAAGATGTTATCATAGCAGGCACTGTACTAGGAGTGAATAGAGTTGTAAAAGTTACAACAGGCCTTATGAAAAATAAATTAGAGTTGATTTCGGGCTCTCCGTAAATTGGCGGGAAATCGCTCACATCGCCAAAATTAGCATTTTGTGTTTAAGACCAGGTCTTATTTTATGTTTTGTCAAGCTAGGACGCCTTTATATATCATGTGCATATGCGTGCGATATACATCATTGAAGATACAATGCACTCCCGTTATCCGCGGACACCCCTAAATATCCCATTGCTCATTATCAGGGATTATCCGCGAAAAAGTATGCGTTATCCGCGGATTTTCACTCGATCGAGGAAGAAAGCAGTGCTTCCATTAACCAAGAAAGGCAAAATATTAGAACATAAGAATATGGGAGACAGCAAAAAGCCGATTGTCCCACACAAGGCAGATTCCTCTAATACAAGGCAGATCCCTCTAACACAAGGCAGATCCCTCTAACACAAGGCAGATCCCTGTAACACAAGGCTGATCCCTGTAACACGACAGGTCCCTATAACACAAGGCAGGTCCCTCTACCACAAGGCAGATCCCTCTCACACAAGGCAGGGTCACTTACATACATACACATACATAAAATGTTAAGACTGAGTGTTCTACACATACGTGCAGTTTCAGTCTCTTGTCCTAATGGCGGTGATCCAGGCTGTTAAGGGCTGCTTCACTTGTCAAGTTCTTGGATTTGAGATCGGCACGTATAGTCCGATCCCAGGTCTTCCTCGGTCCACCCCTTGGTGCAGCTCCCTCCACAATCACAGACCTGCATTTTGTTCATCCATTCTCTCCACATGTCCATACCATCCCAGCCTACTTGTACGCATCACCTCGCTAATACTCTTTATACCTAAACGCCCTCAGCTCAACATTTTGTTATTCTATCCTGTAGCCTAGTCCCACACATCCATCTCACCATTCTCATCTCATTACGTTCCATTCTGTTGACATCCTCTACTTTAACGGCCCATGTTTCTGAGGCATACATCATTGCACTTCTAACACATGAGGCATACACCTATCCCTTCAGGGGAAGAGGCATTCTTTTCATGGTCAGAATTGGCAGCAGTTCTCTGAACTTCCCCCAGCCACATCTAATTCTAGCAACAGTGGCAGCCTCGGCCCCACCACCGGCAGAGATGGTATCTCCTAGGTAACTAAACTTGTTCACCAGCTCTAATGACTCATTTCCAAAATTCACAGCCACAGGATCATCACTTAACACAAGCTCGCCTTTGCACACTACGCACTCAAATTTCTCTATTAAAATGTAAAACTTGCAAACTAAACAAACCAAAATTGGGACAAGGACAATATAAAGTCAAATTAAATTATCAAAATTAAATTATTAAATTATTAAATTATCAAATTACTTATTTCTGACTTATCCTTCGGCAGGGGTCCCTTTATTCTACTACAGCGCTTACTCCCATGGTGTACCCAACATCGACAGATGCTACATTGAATTAAGTTGATGCCCACACCCTTTCCACACACTGCACATGTGTATGCACCGCTTTTTTCCACATTGCCTCGTCTCAATCTACAATGCATAACCTTGGTTTTGTTAATATTGACTCTTAAACCCTTGCTCGCCATGCCCTCTCTTCATTCTCTGAATTTGGCCTCAGCATCTTGCATACTATCAGCTATTAGGACTAAATCGTCTGCATAAAACAGTTCCAACGGGAGTCCGCCTCTAAAAACTCTAGACAGTGCCTCGAAGACCATAATAAAGAGGAAGGGGCTTAACACTGAACCCTGATGGACTCCAACACAGACTGCAAACTCATCACTCAGTACACCCTTCACCCTCACCGCACTTCGCGAATCCTCATACATCTTCATTATCACAGGCACCAGCCACTCTTCCACACCAAGTTTCCTCATAGCCCACTGCACAACATCTCTAGGCACCCTAACAAAGGCCTTCTCCAGGTCTACAAACACAAAGTAAAGATCCCTGCCTTTTAGTAAGTATCTTTCCTGTATCTGCCTGACTATGAAGATAGTATCGATTGTACCCCGTCCTGGCATAAAACCAAACTGCATATCATCAATGGAGATGCTTTGCCTGTGTTGGATAAGAGAGACAAACTTAGTGCTACTGAACTCTCATGTCATTTTCTTTTCCTTCTCATATTCATCTGGCTTAATTGTTCTAAGTGGTTCTAAGAATGGTTCATTGGTTGAGGATAAAGTGAAGAAAATCATGCTTAGATAAAAATGCAGATAATCTTGATTAATGTGCTATAAGTGGTTCTGAAAGGGGTTCTAAGAATGGTTCATAGTAGGGAGGGGATGATGATATAGCACAAGTGACACCTGGATTTACCTTTGGAATGTACTTGATGTGCACTGCTTTGGACTGTACCTGGAGCTTAGTGGAGCAGTGGAACAGTCATTGTGGATCAAAGTGAGTATCCTTTAATCATTGGGTACACATTAATGTCATAAGGTTTGTTATCATTAGGTAGATCAAAATAGTGTATTTGAGGGTCCAAGATGGGTGAGCTTGGTACGACCTAAGTCTATTTCCCATTGAAACCTATGTTAACCCTTCAACCCCGGGTGGTACACGTGTGTACCATTATGTTTTGCCCCCAGGAACCCGGGTGGTACAACATTGTATCATTGCTTGAAAGCCTGTGAGCTTCGTGTGCGAGGCGTCGGTCCGACGCATGTAAACAACAGCCGGCTGGACCGACGCCCCGCATCTCCGGCCACAAGAAGGAGAGCGTCGCTTGTTCGTGTGTGCCTGTATGTTGTTGTTAAGTATCAAAAAGTAGTGTAAAGTGGCTGTTTTGGCCATAAAGTTATCTCCAATGAAATCATCATCACAAATCAAGCACTTGACTTAGAGAGCTCTACTTAACGCCATTCTACAGGTAAATAACACAGCTACGCTTGGGGATGCGCGGGAATGCGGAAAGCAGTCAGCATAACAATGATACGGTAGCCTAGCCTAGACGTTTTTCGGCCAAAACACCCGGATTTCGGGGAATATTTATGTAATGCGTAGCCGGGGCGGGAGGGTACACTGGCCACATATCCGCGGAAAATACGTGGTCCGACTTAGGCGCGGATACGGGGAGTGCACTGTACTTGAGATTTGAGTAAGTAATGTAGTATTTTTGTTCAGCAATAAAGCAGTGCATGGATATATAATGGCTTCGATTTTGTAGCACTTTTGTTGTGCTATCATTAATCATTGTACAGTATTGTAGAATTTATAGGATGTTCTGATTTGTATAATGTCATGAGCTTGGTGTGGGATTGAGATAGCTTTATTTTGGTATATTGATTATTATCAAGCATTGTAGCTTTGCAGAGTTATCTTGGATTGTGTTGGGTTTAGAAAACACAGTTCTTCAAAGGATCTGCGTTAGCAGGGACCTGGTACTTTTGCGTCTGCGGGAGGGTCATAAATATAGGGGGGGGGTCAGTTCGCTCAGGGGCCAGTCGGAAATCGGAGATCAAGGAGTCATCAAGTGTGTGTGTGCGGGATATGAGTTTTAGTGTTTCAAGATACATCCTTGGTGACCAGGTAGCCGGAGGTTTATTTCACTGAGTATGTAAGGCAACTTGTCTTGGTTTTTCTTTTGCTATATTGAATTTAATTACTTTTATTGTCAGCGCGAGCAAATTCCCACACCACACAATTGTGAGCTACAGTAAAAGTCCTTTAATCCGACGACCGATGATTCGAATCTCCCAATAGTCCGAATTTTTCAATTTGAGGCCAAATCCGAATTCACCCGATGGTCCGAATTTCAAGAAGTCCCAAAGTCCCCTTTTTGAGGTATTAGTCCACTCAATTGACACATAATGGAGCACACACATATCATATGTTCATGAATTCACTTTAAAAGTTTACCATTGTCATTGTAGCCTATTACCTACTTCAAAACATTCAGATTAATGGTCAAAGGAAGCTACTGATATAAACGTAAACACCACATCGTCTGCTAGAGAGTTTGTTTTGCTCTTGAACGCATCCTTGGGACGCTCCGATGCGCTACTGGCTTGCACCGCATTTTCTGCAAGCGCAATCAGTCTTGAGCTTGAAAACGCACCTTTGGACGTTCCGATACGCTACTATTTATAGTTCAGTGATCGGAGCGTCCCAAGGGTGCTTTCAAGACAACAAGAGAAGGGTGCTTTCAATACAATATAATATAACAGAGCACGTCACAAAAGGAAAATCACAAAAGGAAAATTACAAGAACCTCTCAGGGAAGTGCCGTTGTTAAGGCATTACTTCCCGAACCACATCTGATCTGATCTTCAAGAGCAAGACAAACTCGCTAGTAGACGATGCGGACATATGATGCTTAGAAGAAGAAGAAGACTTTTATATCAGCAGATTCCTTTGACCATTAATCTGAATGTTTTGAAGTAGGTAATAGGCTACAATGACAATGGTAAACTTTTGAAGTGATTTCATGAACATATGATATGTGTGTGTGTCATTTGGGTGGCCTAATGCCTCAATGTTTTCGTCAGGCCATTAATACACAGGTTCATAGGGGTAAAGTCCGATAATCCGAAAAATCCACTAATCCGAACGAGGGCCGGTCCGCTGCCCTTCGGATTAACGGAAGTTTACTGTATTATAAGATATATGGTTACGTGCATACAAATGCCATTTATTTTAGGATTAAGACATTGTCATATGATTATTGATAAAGTGTCTAATATGTGTTGCAAACATTTATTTATGCAATAGGCTAACAAGCTAAATTTTATAGCAGTGATTTTCCGATTATAGCTTTGATAGTATAGCCTAGTGTACAGTATGTTTAAATGCAGGCATCGATTTGATAAGATATTAAGCGTTGTTTCCACATAGCGATTTTGATATTTTTTTTGCATTTATCTTGTATCGTCCCAGTTTTATGTAGTTATTTAGATCTGAGCTGTACACAGCTTGATTATATTACCTAGTAAGTCAACCTATGTATTCAAGGCGCTAGTGACAGTGATTTATAGGCTAGACAGTATCAGGACAGGTCTGCCGTAGTATCATAATCGCCTCTTTCATAGATTTATTAATGACGTATATTTTCTTATTACAGTGACATGTAAATCTATAAGAGTTTAGTATTGACCTAGGATATGATACCAGGCCTGCACAGTCCAGTACATTGATTGATATATATGACTATTTTGTTGGGGATTTATTAGTAGTAGTACTGTAATATGCCCCTGGGGGTAAGGGATTAGAATATGCCCCACGTGCCTTCTGCGTGTCGTAAGAGGCGACTAAAGAGGTAGAGTCGGTGGGCTTGCGACCCCCAACCGGAAAAAATAAAAAGCACCGACAAACGAACGAACAGCCTCGGATGCGGACGGACCCTGTGTTGACGAACCCCGACCGACTATGGACAACTTTACAGACATTCTGAGAATAGGTACATGGAATGTGAGTGGCATGAATAAGGCACAAAAGAGAGAGAGGTACTGGAAGTGTTAGTGAATGCCAGGCTGGATGTATGTGGAATGACGGAGACCAAATGGAAATGTACAGATGTGAGAGAGCGGGAGTGTGGAATGGGTGTGTGTGCTGGAGTGAGTGAGGGAGCAGCAAGAGAAGGTGCGTGTTTGTTTGTAAGTAACAAATGGAAGGAGCGTGTAAGAGAATATGGGTCTATGGGTTCAAGGATTGTGTGGGTGAGAATGAAAGTAGGAATACAAGCGTGGGTGATTGTGTGTGTGTATGCTCCGACAGAGGATAAACTTGTAAAAGAGAAAGAGGAGTTCTGGGGGAATGTGGAGGCGTGCCTGGATAAGTTTGACAAGAACGAAAGAATATTTATGATTGGGGATATGAATGGTAAGGTGGGTGATAGGAAAGTTAATGGAGTGGTGGGAGGGTGGGGGGTACCGTCAGAGGTGAATGGGAATGGTAGTGCACTTGTGGACATATGTGTGGGGAGGAGGTTGTGGATAGCCAACACCTTCTTCCGACACAGAATGATACACAGGCACACATGGAAAGTGGTGAGGACGATGAAGGATAAGACAGTGGTGGTACGAAAGTCACTGATTGATTATATATGTGTGGATGAAAGAATGAAGAAATCTGTGATGGATGCTAGGGTGTATAGGGGTATTGGAGGGGGTCTGTCTGATCATTATGTAGTAGTAGCTAGGGTTAGGATACAAAAGAAGTGGGTGAGGAGAGCTGGAGGGAGGCGAGAGGAAGGTGGAATGGTGAGGAGGGTGGAGAGGCTACAGGAGGAGGAAGTCAGGGAAGAGTACAGGAGAGCAGTAGAAAGACGACTAGGTGGGTTTGACCTGGAAGATATGGAGGAAGTGGAGGAGATAAGCAAGGTGTTTAACCCCTTATTGGCGGCGCTCGACTTAAGTCGTGCACCAATTTGCAGTAAGTTAGGAGCATTATTAAGGCTTTTAAAGGGTTAAAATCGAGTGCAAATGGCCGGGAGCACAGCGGGCCAGACAGCCGACTCCCAGGGCTTACCGCCGCCCATTAACTCATGTTCCCTGTGTTCTCGAGAGGCCGGCAGTGTAGCCAGTAGTGAGCATAGCTGGGAAAAATATACCGATATATGCTAAACTCCCATGTTCGTGGTATCACTGCAAGAGAACCACGAGTGCTACGTAGCTCGTTCTGGTCTCATTTTGAAGCTTTTAGTGCCTAGTTTTTTGCTAAATATTTTTTTTTTTTCATGCAGATGCTTGATTTATCATGCAGGAGGGCCTGAATATGCCCAAATGAGCCCAAAACACCCCGCTAGACAAGGGTTAAGGAAGAGATCTGTGCAGCATGTGAGGAGATGTGTGGAGTGAGGAGAAGAGGGAGGGGAGTGAAAGGTACAGCATGGTGGACAGAAGAGGTAAAAATAGCTGTGGAAGAAAAGAAGAAAGCGTATAGAGTGGTTGGGTACCTTACCTTAGGTTACCTTAGGTTGTGTTCGCCACTCTCCTAGCAGCACCGAGGAGCGCATCGCCCCTCGTTGTGGGTTGTGATTTGGTGCAGCAGACTGTTTGAAGAGACAGCCCGCTCCCTTGCTAAGATGGGCTCGTCTGGCACTTTTTGCAGTTCGACATCGAGGGCTTTCTTGAAGTTGTCTAAAGAGATGCCCCTCATGTCTCTTACTCGCCGTGGGAGTTTGTTGAAGAGACGTGGGCCTCTGTATGATAACCAGCCCTCTCGCAGAGAGCCCATAGCACCCCTATTATTCATCCGGGGGATATTGCATTCCCAGCCTCTCCTATCACTGAATTTCATGACTATCGGAGTATGTAGGTTTGGTACTAAACCCTCTGCGATTTTCCACGTGTATATTATTAGGTAACGTTCTCTTCTACGTTCCAGCGAGTACAGGTTCAGTGCTCTTAAACGATCCCAATAGTGTAGCTGTTTTACCGAACTTATATGCGAAGTGAAATTTCTTTGTACACTCTCGAAGTCATTTATTTCACCTGCTTTGTATGGGGATGTTAATACGCTACAGTATTGAAGCCGCGGTAGCACTAGAGATTTGAAGAGCGTTATCATAGGTAATTCACCGCGTGTTGTAAATGTACGCAGAATCCAACCCGTTAAACGTTTCGCAGCCGCAACTTTGACCTGGTTATGTTCTTTGAAACACATATTTTCAGACATTAACACCCCAAGGTCTTTCACACTGTCCTTCCGTTCTATTATGTGGTTAGATTCTGTTAGGTAGTTTGTGATCACTTTAACGCCATTATTTTCTCCGTACCTTATTAATTGGAATTTTTCCTCATTGAATTGCATGTTGTTTTCCCTGGTCCACTGGAACACTAAATTTATGTCTTCCTGCAGCTGGCCCGTGTCCTCATTTGTGTTTACTATCTTGCTTAGTTTTGTGTCATCCGCAAAAGACGACACCGTACTGTGTCTTGTGTTGGTATCTATGTCGCAAATTAGAATGAGGAACAGAAGGGGTGCTAGCACTGTTCCTTGGGGCACTGAGCTTTTTACATCCGAAGGCTCAGATGTGACTTGGTTTACTGCTACTGATTGTTTCCGGTTTACGAGGAAATTATATATCCACCGTCCGATTTTCCCCGTTATACCTTTTGCTTTTAATTTGTGGGCTATTATACCATGGTCACATTATCAAATGCCTTAGCAAAATCGGTGTAGATGACATCAACATTTTTCTTTTCTTCTAGCGCTTTAAGAATTTTGTCATAATGTTCCAAAAGTTGTGAGAGACATGATCTTCCCGCTCTGAACCCATGTTGACCGGTGTTGTGTAGTTCATTTGCCTCCATGAAATCTGAGATTTTGCTTCGCAGGACTCGCTCGAAAACTTTAATGATGTGGGAGGTTAGAGCTACCGGGCGGTAGTTTTTTGGTAGTGCTTTACTCCCTCCTTTATGCAGTGGGGCAATTATTGCATTTTTTAAGCTATCTGGTATTTCACCAGTGTCTAGACTCCTCCACATTATAGCCAGGGGTTTTGAGAGGTTTTCCTTACATTTCTTCATTAGGATCGAATTCCATGAGTCCGGGCCTGGTGCCGAGTGGGATGGCATGTTGGAAATGGCCTCTTCTATGTCTTTTGGACCGAAATCAATATCCAGCAACTGGGGGACTTCCGTGGGGGAGGCTTCCATGAAAAATATATTTTGGTCTCTGATGGCTTTTGTTTCATCAGGCTCACTGAAGGCCATTTCATACTGCCGGCGTAAGAGTTCGCTCATTTCCTTTTTATCCCCTGTGAATGACCCATCCCCTTTGCTTAGTGGGCCGATGTTTGATGCTGATTTAGCCTTTAGTTTGGCATATGAAAAGAAGTACTTGGAATTTTCCTTTATACCTGCAATAGCTTTCCTCTCCTCTTCCATATGTTGTAGTTCATATGATATTCTTAGCCTATGTTCAATTTCCACAATTTCTCTATCTATTTTGGCCTTTTGCATATCCTGTAGATTTGGATGTGTGCGTCGTTGTGTGAGTAATTTTCTTCTTCTGTACAGCTTCCTTCTTTCCCGATCTTGTTTGCTTCTTCGTCTTGTTTGTCTTTCAGGTATGTGGTGGCTACAGATTTGGGTCATGGTTTCTGTTATTAGGACAAGACATTCTGCAGGTGTCAGGTTATTCATTAAATCTTCCCAGTCTATTTCCTCCATTTCTTGATTTACCTCTTCCCTACTAGTAGAGGGAATGAAGATTTGGAGAGGCAGAAACGAGCGAGGTACGTGGAGAGAAAGAGAGTGGTGAAGAGAGTAGTGAAGGAAAGTAAGAGAAGAGTAGATGAGGAATTTGGAAGGAATTTGAGTGTAAAATGGAGGGAGTGTAAGAAACAGTTCTGGAAAGAAGTCAAGAAATTTAGGGAAGGTAGCAAGGGAAACAGTAAGGGTGTGAAAGATAAGAATGGGAGAATGCTAGCCGAGAAGCAAGAGAGAGTCGAAAGATGGAGGGAGTACTTCAATGAGTTGCTAAATGTAAGGAATGAAGAGCCAGCAAACATAGCTGGATATGGTATGGGAGGGAGAAGAGGAGAAGTAGTGGAGGAGGAGGTGGGGATCAGGAGGTCAGAAGTGTGGGAAGCCATGAAAAGAGTGAAGTTGGGGAAAGCACCAGGAACAGATGGAGTGTGTGGGGAAATGTTGAGGTATGGTGGGGAGATAGTGATCGAATGGGTATGGAAAATGTGCAAACTAGCATGGGAGAAGGGGAATGCACCCGATGACAGGAAGACTGGCATAATAGTCCCCCTATATAAGGGCAAAGGGGAGAGAGGAGTGTGTGGTAACCACCGAGGAATATGTCTTCTAAGCGTAGTAGGGAAGGTGTACAGTAGGGTAGTGATGGAGAGAGTGAGAGTGAGAACGGAGAAATGGATAGGCGACGAGCAGGGAGGTTTTAGGAAGGGAAGAGGATGTGTAGATCAGATTTTTACCCTGAATTGTGTTGTGGAGAAATATCTGGAGAAGCAACAAAAGGTGTATGTTGCCTTTATGGACTTGGAGAAGGCCTATGACAGAGTGGATAAAGAAGGCATGTGGAAAGTACTTAGAATATACGGAGTAGATGGCAAGTTGCTGAAAGCAGTGAAGAGCATGTATGAGGGTGCAAAGGCGGCAGTACGTGTGGAGAACGAGCAGAGCGAGTTCTTTGACCTGAGTGTTGTGTTGAAACAGGGGTGTGTGATGTCCCCGTGGTTGTTTACTGTATATATGGATGGAGTCATGAAAGAAATACTTGGAAGAGCAGTGGATGTTGGTGTATCGCTGAAAAGGGAGGGAAATGAGTGGAAGCTGCCTATACTGCTGTTTGCGGATGATACAGTTCTGATGAGCGATAATGAATGGGAGCTACAGGGTTTGGTAAATGAGTTTGGAACAGTGTGCGAAAAACGGAATTTGAAGGTAAATGCGGGGAAGAGCAAGGTTATGGTCTTCGAAAGGGGTGAAGTCACAGAGTGTGAGGTGAAGTTGAACGGTCAGGCTATGAAGATCGTCAGCTCTTTTAAGTATCTGGGCAGTGTGTTGAGTAAAGATGGGACTGTGGATGAGGAGGTGCGGGAGAGGGTGCAACAGGGGAAGAGGGTTGTAGGAACGTTGAAAGCAGTAACAAGAAATAGGGTGGTCAGTAGGGAAGTGAAGAAGTCCTTGCATGACAGTGTGGTAATCCCGACACTAACTTACGGAAGCGAAGCATGGACGTTCGGGAAGAGACTCAGACCAAGAGTGAGAGCGGTGGAAATGAGTTACTTGAGAAGTGCGTTCGGAGTTACATGGAGGGATAGACAGACGAATGAGGAAGTAAGAAGGTGTGGTGTGGAGGTAGATGTGCTGGAAAGTGTGAAAACGAACAACTTGAGATGGTTCGGCCATATGGAACGTATGGAAAGTGAGAGATTGACTAAGAGGGTGAACGAGAGCGAGGTGGAAGGACAGAGAGGGGGAGGTGCACCGAAGGAGAGGTGGAAGCATGGAGTGAGGAAGTATATGAATGAAGGCGGTGCTGGTTGGGAAGAGGGGCATCAACTGACTGGGGACAGAGGTGCATGGGGGCGGTTCGTTCGTGGCCATCCCTTCGGGGATCACGGCGTCAGGCAATAGATAGATAGATAGACTGTAATGAAATTTCAGTAGGCCTATTATAAACCAGTCATCTGCGCTTGTCATCAACTTTAGTATGTTCAGCAATTAGAATTTATTTCATATTCCAAAGCAGATAATAGAACAGTGTAACTTACGAACTTTTTTGACTTATTAGATTATACTATATGTTGCAAATTTGAGATGTGTTTCAATCGTAGTTTGGCTATAGGCTACCTCGTATATTGATGCAGTGATATAATAATTTTTCTTGAGCCGGATCATATTTGAATTGAATCAGTGAGATACCTGAGTTTATTAATGTGTTTTATCCGTTGCGCACATAGGCTATATTACTACCCTCGTTCTTAACTTCTGGTGAGGATTCAGGACTGAGAAAAAGGGCTGTGTAACAAAAATAAATAAAAATAAAAAATAAAATATATACCGGTATACCTGTATATACATATACTGTATATACAGTACAGTATATACCGGTATATATATATATATATATATATATATATATATATATATATATATATATATATACTGTATATATATATATATATATATATATACTGTATATTATATATATATATATATATACCGGTATATATATATATACTGTATATATATATACAGTACCTGTATTGTATTACCAGCGGGAGAACGAAGTAAGGAAACAGACGGATTAAATTAAGATAATTGAGGAGGGGTGAAGTAGAGGGGTGAAGTAGAGGGGGGAAGGAGAGGGAAGGGGGGGGAAGGGGTAAGACACATGTTTGGGGTAGGCAGGAGCTGGTGGTAGGTAGTCATACCACTTAATCACATATTGCTTCCATTTCACTGGTACTGTTCTTTTGTTCTTTCTTGATAGGCCTTCTGGAAGACAGCCTATTAGGCTGTCTTCCAGAAGGCCTATCACATACGCCTGCAGACAATTACGGAAGACCTATTGCACTTCTTGGGTTAAAGAAAGCAAATAGTTTGACAAAGTATGGATCATCAGACAAGATAAATTTAAGAGAAGGCTGAGAAAAATAGCGTTGCTATTGCAGAGCATAAAATGGACAGTCAATGAGAAAGTGATACACAGTAATGCCCATGTCACAAGTAGTGCCCATTGGAGGAGGAGCATATGGGGTTATCATGAAGTGCCCATGTGTGTAGCAGGTATGACTAATACAGAGACCAATGAGGATGACTTGATCCCTTCGCCTGTCCTGGAAAGAGGAAAGCCACACAAAAACCACATCTTTGATGGCAAGGAGATGCATGGTAAGGGGCTGTGAAGACCACTCACGTTGCCATGCACGAGAGATGATTGCTTGAACCATGGCTTTCATGTCAGACAGGCGCAAAAGAGGACTCGCACCTGGACTGAGACAGGCTGTTTAACCGAGCCAATCCGCTCTTTCATTACCCGATAGGCCAACATGGGCAGGAATCTAGCAAAACTGGATTCTCCTTATCGTTTGTGAGTGCTGCATGCATTTTGTACTATTGTTAATATCTTGTCTAATTGCAAATTTGTATTAATAGAATATTTGTACTTAAACTGTAGTTTCTTTATTCATACAGAATTTACCAAACGTCATGAACTTTGGCGGGTGCCCAACCCTGAAAGGGGTTGAAATAGGGGAGCTATCCCCCCGCCAAAGGCGGCTTTCTAGGGCCTTTCCTAGCTGATGCTGAGAGGATTTTTTTGAGAAAAAAAAAAAAAAAAAAAAAAAAAAAAAAAAAAAGTCATGTGGTGATGGGCTGGTCTATCAGAGTGAGAGCTGAGCGATCTCTGCCATACCCATAGCTTACTCTGACTGTTCCTTTAACTTATATATTTTCTAGATCTCAAGTGACGGCGTCTCTTCCGTGGATTGACCTCCCAATCTACCAAGATTGGAAGCCAAAGCGTCACATTTTTCCCTTGCCCCTCAACTTTCTCTTCATAATTGCTGAGGGGCACAGGGCCCTGGGTGGGGCTTTGGTTTCCCGGGCGTTTCCGCACCCTCCTTAGCTCCCCGCCATGGAGTGGCTTCGGTCACCCAGGCTTTATTGTGGTCGGCAGGGAGGGTTCTGTGGGGGCACTCGGTTATGGCCTTGGAATTGCTCGGGGCCTTGGGGCTGTTCGGTCAGGCAGCTTGGGGAACAACAACAACAACTTCCCAAATTGAAAAATTTCTTGAATATGACGAGAGTATGTTAATATATGTGCGACTAATTTGCCTGGGAACCAAATTCACTTACACATACAGTTGGCCCTAGGGAAACACTGGTAATTTGTTCTGCCATGACACCGTGTTACGCAAAACCGTGTTACGTAAAGCATAGGTTATATAGGAATTAAGCCATTTCGTTCTAGCAACTTGCCCAAAGTCCCCTTTTTGAGCATTCTCCGCCCTAAAACCTACCACAAATCACTCAAAATACCGACCAAGCAAGACTCAACCATACTTCACATGCCACATGCATAAAATATGATAGCAAAAGGGCAACAAAAAGGTAGGTAAGGGTGGTCTAGAGGGGTGGGCTGGACCAGAAAATACACTTGGACCGATCGGTTTTGTCCGCCTAAGCATGGGTGGGAAGGGAAACTAAGTCAGTGGCGTTCCCCGAGCCAAGGCAAACAGTGTTAGAGCAAGGAAAATACTGTGTTACAGGTGACTCATCACATTTGAGGTACCTGTGTTAGAGCAAAACCGCTTTATGAAAAACCGTGTTACCCGAGGGTTATACGAGGGTACTGTATAATGATATACATTCTATGAGATGGTTTTGTGTGGGGTTTTTTTCTTCAAAATTTTATTTTGCTAAATAGTTATTTCCACAGTGATTTTGATAAATTATGTTGTCTTTATATTGTGTTATCCTTGTTTTGGTTTGTTTAATTTGCAAGTTTTAAATTATAATTGACCAAGGAATATTTTATTGATTATTCTAAGTGGATTTTTTCAAGAGTTACAGCAGGTATAAAAAGGTATATGTTCCCAAATATGCCCAGTTGGGAGAGTGGGTGGTGGGATTTTGTCATCCTAGGCCTATGAGTTAACAATTTGCCTCATTCCAACAAATACTGTAAGCATGTGACTGACCTGCCGGACTTATCGAGGCGGCGTTCATCCTTGCTGATTCTCTTGTGTGTGGGCCGGTCCTCATCATCCTCGGACTCACTCTCGGATAAAACCATATCTGCATCTTGGTCCACCATTGTGTCTAAACTCTGTACCTGTAATGGAGAACAGCAGAATTAAGTTAGCTCATATGGACTGGGCCTAGACTTGCTAACAAATACATACCGGTACTATCTAAGATACAATCAAAAGTGATCAATTTATGGATAAGAGTCAAGATATCAAGCAAACAAAATTGTTTATCCTATGAACAACAATCAACGTCTCACCCTAGTATCGTACGCATGTGAAAAGATTTAACTTGATAGTCTCATCCTGCCTTTATAAGACAAATTTGAAACTTTTAAATTATCTGTGCATTTCCCTTTTACAGTAATTGAAATGACCAACTTGCTGTATCAGTGTACTGTAAGTCGAGCAAGGTTGAAAAGCCCTACCTTGACACAATCAAGCTATCTCCATGTGTCAAGTAAAGTAAGATTAGAGACCCCCAAATTCAACAGCCAATACCCGATTTCCGGGTGGTTTCTTCAACACTTAATATCTCCGCAATAGAATAGCCTAACAGGTATAAATAATATTTATAAATGAGGCACAAACCGTTGTCTTGAGAAAGTCAAAGACTAGAATCCTCACCATTAAGTGGTTCTTCTGTACTGTATTATTGCTGCGAGAATCATATCACGTCGGAGCCACGTCCAAACGTCTGCCCGCACCATGTTTTTGGCTTGAAAACATTCGCAACTCCAATTGCTTCTGGTAAGTGATTTTAGTCACAAAACACACCTGTTATCATCATTATTGTAATAATGTCTCGCATATGGATTTATTTTTACCATTGTAAGCATCATGTCACTGTACACTGCTTACATGCATGGATTCGGATGCACAGAATATAATTATTGATTAGCTGCGCTCGAGACACTATGTCAGAAGACAAACTGATCGTTAGCGTGTTTTGGTGTGCGTTGCGGGTACTGCCCGCCCTGACAACAAAGCTTTCTCATATGCGGTTTAAAGATGGAAAAGAGCTCCATCCTTCCTCATATGAGGACGCCCGGGCTGCTCGGTGTGACCTCCGAGCATCCTCATATGTGGACGCCCGGATTTTGAGGGTTAAACTACCTGCACAAGTCTAATGAAGTAAATACGATCCAGAACTGTCAATCTACCAGTGCAATTTGAGTTAAATATGCATGATCTGACACTTACACCTACCTGCGAGATTTAAGTGAAAATAAAAAAATCTACTGGTATCACCTGAACTTACCTGTGCCAATCGAGTTAGGTTGAAGAGACCTGACACTTGGCCCTCAGTGGGTCCCACGTCGCCCGGGATGACAGCCTTGAGGCGTAGCTTTTCTTCCAGTTTCCTTCGTTCCTTTAACTTCCTCTTCCGCACTCGTTTCTCGTCCTGCGCTTGTTGGGTCTATGGGAGGGGAAAATAAATTATAGTGGAGTACTGTACATAATTTGACAATCATCATCTCGTATTGGGTTTGGTCAAGAAATAGTACGGTATAATGTAAATCATCATTATCATTTTGCCAGTAACTTTGGCCTTGATGAAAAAGTTGAGTGGAATGTATAATCACCATTGATTTGTCTAGGATGTGCTTGGTTTGTTAATGCAACTGAATAATGTATGTGAGAGAAAAAATATGTTGATCTTGTATGAGGATGTTTTATTTATTTTGTCTCTGTTCTATAGAAACAAATATAGAAAACAAAAAGGAAGAAAGAGAAACAATATTTTATAATTTATTGGAAACAAATTGAAAGAGAAAGGTAATGAATACGAATCACATTGGAAAAAGTAGTCTGGTACAAAAATTAGCATGAACGAATTAAAACAAAAATCTAAAGCCTAATACAAAGCCACATAAGGTTGCTGAGAAAAGAAATAAAAAGGTACAACAAAATAAATAAAACATAATAGGATGGCTTGGCAGAAAATAAGAACACTATAAATGGCGACTGAAAACTAATTTAAATGTATCTCACCCTTAACTCCAGGATCTGTTTCTGTAGTTTATCCAGTTCCTCCTCCTCCACCTCTCCTTCACTCTTCTCCTCTTCTTTGTCCTCCTGAGATTTCTCCAGTGCTGCTTTCTCTTCTTCCTTCTTCTTGTAGTCCGCCTGGGGAAATTATTCTTCATTAGTATATTTCCTACAAATATGAGTCCAAGTCTAAAATTAAAATTACTGTATACAAAAATTCAGAACACACCTATAGTTGTAAGGCACTATCTCCAAACAGAAATTCCTATGTACCGTAATTAATTCACAATTAAATTATATGCACTTGTAAATATGGCAATGATTCGCCTACTTTTCGAATCCTTGCCATATGTCTCTGTAGGACTAACATATTCTTTTTTATTCATCATATATGCTTTGTATAGTGGACAATGTACTGAATAGAATATGAGTAATATTTCTGTAACATTAATGAATAGGCCCTATTGAAAGGAGTGATATTTTGATGACTTTGATAAATACATTATTACTCACTGGATGGAAACTGATTACTAATGGGTGTTTGTGAAAGAGTAGCAGACGACGCTATCCGGTCCCCCATCGGTAATTAGTTTGCATAATTTTACCAAACTCCAGAAAAATTGACAGAATGGATAATAAAGCCGCTTGAGGAGCACTTTGCAGACGTTTCCCTTACAGTTTCTTCAGATCTTTTCAAGTTAGTGATCTGAACAAGCAATAAATAAAACGGCAATAAATTGCTGCTCCTAAAATAGTGTTATTAGTTTAAATATAGGAAAATAAGAAAATAGGAGTCTGTAGAAAGCCGATTGGCCCACACAAGGCAGATCCATCTCACACTCAACCCTAATTATAAGGCCCAATTATAGGCCTAACTCACTAATATTATGAGGACTGACCTCACCAAAATGGTCAGAGGTTAACATACGAAAACAGGAGTCTGCAGAGAGCCGAATTTCCCTCACCCGGCAGAATCCCCTCACACCCAACCTATCTCCTAGAACGTCTTACCCTGATGTGGCGGCGTCTACGCCGTGGGATCACCTCCCGGAGCTGCCAACCGTGGATGGTTGCCGACCCTCCACGGCCGGAGACAAGATCAACGACCAGTGGAGGACAGCCGGCTGCCAGCCGCGGGGAGCAGTCTTCGGGAGCCAAACCGTCACACCTATTCCCTGCCCCCTTCCTGGGGGCACGAGTCCTTGGAGCAGCTTTGGTCGCGCCGGACAATTTCCACACCTCTCACACCACACACATACACATTACACAGTTTTTCGTACACCCGAGAAATTACTCTCCGGCTGTCATTTCTCGAAGACTTCTTCTAGCCGGAGACATTGAGAGCAACCCAGGACCCACCTACACATACATATGTCCAACTTGCTCAAAACCCATCACTTCGAGTCGCCACACTAAGGGTTCAGTTTCCTGCAATTCACGTGGGAACTGGAACCATTTCACCTGCACAACACTTGCCTCCAAGAAACACTACACGAACACCTGGACCTGTTCCTCATGCCCCTCCCTCTCCCAGTCAAATCCCTCCCCTAAAACCCGTCCACCTCTCCTCCCCAACCCACCTAACCTTCCCATACCATCCACATCCTCAACTCAACACACCACAACTCAACCTAATCCATTCTCACCCTCATCTTCTGCACCCCAATCCCCACCCCCACCACCACCTCACCCATCCCAACCCTACCCACCCTCACCCCCACCCCATCCTCGTGCAGCAGCACCCAACATACATCGTGCAATTTTTTTTTTTTTTTCTATGTGATTGAGGGAGGCAAAAGGCAGAACTGCCTATAGTGAGTGCCTCCCCCATAGTTGAAAGAGTGACAGGGCCAAAATCAAGGGATGTTCGAGCCAAAATGCCTGGACACACAGAGTTTGAAGCAATTTCAGTCATAAGAAGAGGGAAAGACTGATTCTGGGAGAGAGTTCCAGAGCTCAGCTGTTGAGTAGAAGAAAGTTTGAGAGTAACGTTTCACTCTTGGGTTGGAGAGTTGCACAGAGTTGGGGTGGAATTGAGTTGCAAGACGGGTACCACGTTCCCTACGTAAAGGAGGTGGTATACACTGGGGAAAGCTCTGAGGAACACTGATTATTATAGTAGCGATAGAATAGCGAGAGAGATGCAACATTGCGGCGGACAGAGAGAGATTGCAGAGAGTTAGTCAGTGGACGGGAGTTAATGATACGAAAGGCCTTCCTTTCAACTTTGTCTAGGAGAGCGGTGTGAGAGGACCCTCCCCACACATGTGAACAATACTCAATACAAGGACGCACTATGCCCCTGTACAGAGCAAGAAGCTGTGCAGGGGAAAAGAACCCCCTAAGGCGGTTGAGCACACCCAGCTTCTGGGAGGCTGCCTTAGCAAGACTGGTAATATGGTCCTTCCAACTGAGAGCAGAAGAAAAAGAGACACCAAGAATATTGAGAGAAGATGAAGGATTGATTTTTGTATTGTTGAAGAATAAGGGATAGTCCGCTGGGAGATCCTGACGGGTAGATAGATGGAGAAATTGGGTTTTGGAAGCATTAAAGGTAACAAGGTTTTCTCTGCCCCAATTGGAGATAGTATTTAGATCAGAATTCAAGAGTTCTATGGCTTCATTACATTTGTCATTGAGGGATTGCTGGCTGGGGCGTTCTGAAAAACTAATGGAGTAGTGTAAGGTTGAGTCGTCTGCGTATGAATGGATGGGAATTGAGGTACAGTTGAGGAGATCATTTATAAAAATTAGAAAGAGAATAGGAGATAGGACAGAGCCCTGAGGAACACCGGAGTTTATAGGGTGAGGAAGTGAACAATGGCCGTCCACAACCGCGGCTATGGAACAGCCGGAAAGGAAATTAGAGACAAAGAAGACGCAGGAAGGGCCATCAATCAGTGTTTGGGGGTGGACAGTGCCTTCAGTGTCTCCGAACCAAAGAAGATGATGCCAAAAATGACTCTGGTAGGCATTGCTAATGACGCTGAGGATAATGAGATAATTCCCAGCATCCTCAACAAGAACCCAAGAATAAAGTCCCTGGTCGACGATGGCTTAGCTATGAATTTGCTATTCACCAAGCAATCGAGTGATGTACACACAAAGACTGCGGTAGTAAAAATGTCACCTGAAATACGCTCTTCCATTGTGGATGATGGCAATTCTGTGTATGTTGGACTTGTGAGATGTCGTGCATACGATCGCTTCTGGGTAACACAATGTTACCATTGCCAGGGCTTTGGCCATACCAGTGACAGGTGTTATCGGAAAAATGAGGATCCAAAATGAAACTTCTGTGCCGGTACTCATAACTCAAAAGACTGCACCAACAAGACTTCCCCCAAATGTATAAATTGTATGAGCTCCACATCAGTTACGGAGCCGCCAAATCATTTCGCCTCAAGTAGAAATTGTCCTCTAATGACAGCTCAGAGAAATAAAGTTATTGAAAACACCAATTTTGTAGGTTCAAAAAACTGAAAAATGCACACGGGAGTCGGTTGAAACTGGGTCTGTTGAATGTTCGTTCCTTGCGTAACAAAATGGATCATATTTGCGAGATCTTGGATGAACGTAACCTTGATGTATTATGTCTCACTGAGACCTGGAGCGCATTCAGTCTACCCTATCAGGCAATCCTGTTTCTGTTTGAGCAATCCTGTTTATGATCGCGCAGACTGAACGACATTGATAGCCAAACATTGATTCTCGTCGCTGATTGGGCAGTGGCTATGAGCACGAAATTCAAATCTTGTTGGCGATGTCTGCGAAGGTTTTAGGCCTGTTACAGTGCTTCTTCGGTCTATTAATTTCAATCAAAGTCAAATGGTTTTGTCAAATCAATACATTTTAATATTGGATATTATTATCCATCAATATAGACTATTGGCTAAGGTAGTCACACTGTCAGCTACAGTCAGCAGCCTTGTTCAAGCTCAAGACAGACAGTAGGCTAGGCTACCATCAGGCTATTATATCTTATAATCTTATTAAGAAATGTTGACAAAGTTATTACGGTCCTTATCTGGCAAAAGTAGCTCTTTCTTCCCCTTGTAATTTTCAAACAATTCTCCGCTAGTCTATTGGGGAAATAAAAAGTAGATGTTCTTTTCCTGGCGATGTAGGACTATGAATATGCTAAACTATAGGCCTATAGTTTATATATATTGGCTATGTAGCCAGGCTGAATTAAATAGTAGCCTATATAGGCTATATTATCTCTTCCTGGCAATGTATGTATAGGCATACTTTCTTTTTCTGACGATCTATGTGTATATAGGCCTATAGGCTATTTGCAAGCCTATATTTATGGAAGGTTCATAAATATTATTTTTTAACCATTAGATTACCTTGCATATTTAACTATAGCGTGGATAGGCTACCTTACTAAACATAGCTTAACTGACCTATCATACTTCGATGCAATTATGCCTCAGAAATTGTTTTTAAGAAATGTAAATAGAGTAATCGATCAATAATAGACAAGCGCCGAAAAACCTGTACAGCAAGCTAGGCTATAACCCGTTAAAATATAGGCTATCATTCAATTGGCATAGTAACAACTGTAACATTACCGATATATAACTATAACAATGAAATACAAACCGCATAAAAAACATAATAATCAATCAATAATATAGACACACGCTCAAAAACCTGTACAGCAAGTTATAACCCATTACAATACATCATTGGCATAGTAATATTACCAATATATAACGATACAAATTAAATAATACTGCAAAAACCAAAACAAACATTAGCTCATCGAGCCTCGAACCCTTGCGAGTAGGCTTACGGATTTAAAAGCGAAGTCGTTACCAACTAGGCTACGCTTACCGCACTGAAGGCCTGACGAAGTAGCTGTGAGACTTGCGCTCCAAGCTGCTTGTTTTATGTTATATATAGCAAAATGGTCACAATAACTATGATTTTTATAGGTGTGCCATCTTATAATTGAGATTGCGACACATAAATAACATGGAGGTAGGCTAATTAAGCTTAATTATGATAATATAATGTAGAGGAGAGATTTAGGCCTACTGTTATGATAGCTTCGCTAGTCACCTCCAGGGAGTGTTAGCGTGATCGCCGTCTGATTGCAAACAATCACAAACGTGATTCGTCGAATCAGAGGCGATCACGTTCAGTAGAGCTATCCCGTTTGCGTGTTTGGGTAGACTGAACGCGCTCCTGGTTGTTCGAGTCAGATCTGAATATTATCCAGGCGGCATTGCCTAAAACCCATTCCATAATAAATGTTCCTAGGCCTAGGGGAGATCATCCGGGTGGTGGAGTGGCAGTTGCCTACTCCACATCTCTGGTGAATATCTTGCAAATAAGCCATAACCCAGCCCCTCTTTATTATGAACTGTTGGAAGTGGAAATAAAACTCCATCAACAAATTCTAAGAATGGCAGTTGTCTATAGGCCTGGCATCGTGGCACAGATAGGGGTTTTATGGAAGAGTTTGGGCAGTTTCTCGAGGAATTTTCTGCTAAAACCGGAAGACTTTTGATATGTGGAGATTTTAATTACTGGGTTGACAGCCCTCATCTGAAGCCATTCTCTCCTGAGTTCCTTGACTTGACTGATCAGAACAATTTTGTAAACCATGTGTCCCACCCAACTCATATCTTAGGACACACCCTTGACTTGGTTTTCTCTCCTGTGGGTTGTGGTGGTGTTCTGGATGTTGATGTTGAGAATGCTGACCCTAATACCTCTGATCATGCTTTGATTACTTTCAGCTTTGATTTTCCCTAAGAATGCTAGAAACAACTATGTCAAGACTATAAGAGAGGAGAAAAAGATATAGTAAACAAATGTAATAAAGAACCCAAACTGTTCTAGTTATATCAACGGCAAAACAAAAATAAAGGACAAAATAACAAAGCTTAGGGTAGAGGGTCAATTATATGAAGACACAGTGGGTATGTGTGAAATTATGAATGATACATTAACATCCGTGTTTGTGGAGGAGGATGACTATGTAGAACCTGTGGTGGAATTGAACGAGATACAGGGACTAGAGTCGATAGAAGTCAACAAGGATGAACTAAAATCATTGTTGGAAGAATTGGACGTGAGAAAATCTATGGGCCCAGATAACATTGCTGGATGGGTATTAAGAGAATGTTCTGAACAACTAGTGAGACCTATTTTTAATATTGTTCAACACTCATTAAACAAGGGGGAACTTCCCTTAGAATGGAAACAAGCAAATATAACTCCAATATATAAAAGTGGAAATAAAGAAGACCCGCTAAATTATCGACCGGTATCCTTAACGAGTGTTATATGCAAGCTTTGTGAAAAGATTATTAGAAAAAGATGGGTGGGTATGTTGGAGGAGAGGGAAATAATTTCAAGCAAGCAGTTCGGGTTCAGAAAAGGTCATTCGTGTACCACAAATTTGTTGAGTTACTATGATAGGGTAATTGACATTGTACAAGGGAGGGAGGGGTGGGTAGATTGTATTTACTTAGATTTCAAGAAGGCATTTGATAAGGTGCCTCATAAGAGATTGTTGTGGAAGCTCAGGACTGTGGGGCGGGTTGAGGGAGTATTATTAAAGTGGATGGAAAACTATTTAATTGGGAGGGAAATGCGAACAGTAATAAAAGGAAAGTTCTCCTCGTGGAAAAGGGTAAAAAGCGGAGTGCCTCAAGGATCGGTGTTGGCCCCAATCATGTTTTTGGTTTTCATCAACGACCTTCAAATGGGAATAGGCTCATATATATCTATGTTTGCTGATGATGCAAAATTAATGAAGCATATTACAAGTAGGAGTAGTTGTGAAAAATTACAGAGAGACCTAGATAAGTTATATGAGTGGAGTCAAACTTGGAAAATGGAATTCAACACGAGTAAGTGTCAGGTTCTTGAGATGGGAAAAAGTAAATATAGACCTTCTTGGGGATATAAAATAGGAGATGAAATAATTAGTAAAGCTGTGAAAGCAAAAGACCTAGGGGTAGTTGTGGCAGACAGCTTGTCACCTGAACAGCATATAAATAAAATAACTGGTGAAACCTATGCAGTGTTGACTAACATGAGAATAGCTCTGAATTATTTAGATGAAGAGATGTTAGCAAAAATAATAGGGACAATAATACGACCAAGACTGGAGTATGCAGCAGTGGTGTGGTCTCCACACCTTATAAAACATAATAAAAAACTGGAAAGAGTTCAGAGAGTTGCCACTAAGATGATAGCTAGCCTTAGAGACCTGCCTTATGAGGAGAGATTGGAGAGGCTAAAGCTGCCAACGCTGAGGGAGAGGAGAGAGAGAGGTGACATGATCATGATGTTTAAGTGTGTGAAAGGTTTTGAGAAGATCGACAAGGGAGATTTTGTGGTGAGGGACGAGGGAAGAACCAGGGGTCATGATTGTAAGTTGAGGAAAGTTATATGTAAGTCTGATGTAAGAAAGTTCAGCTTCCCGTATAGAAGCATTGAGTGTTGGAATAAGTTGTTGTTGTTGTTGCTGTTCCCCAAGCTGCCTGGCCGAACAGCCCCAAGGCCCCGAGCAAGGCCAAGGCCATAACTGAGCGCCCCCCACACAACCCTCCCCGCCGACCACAATAAACCTGGGTGACCGAAGCCACTCCATGGCGGGGAGCTGAGGAGGGTGAGGAAACACCCGGAAAGCCAAAGCCCCACCCAAGGCCCTGTGCCCCTCAGCAATTATGAAGAGAAAGTTGAGGGGCAAAGGAAAAATGTGACGCTTTGGCTTCCAATCTTGGTAGATTGGGAGGTCAATCCACGGAAGAGACGCCGTCACTTGAGATCTAGAAAATATACAAGTAAAAGGCACAGTCAGAGTAAGCTATGGGTATGGCAGAGATCGCTCAGTTCTCACTCTGATAGACCAGCCCATCACCACATGACTAGAACCCAATCATCTCAGCAACAGCTAGGAAAGGCCCTTGAAAGCCGCCTTTGGCGGGGGGATAGCTCCCCTATTTCAACCCCTTTCGGGGTTGGGCACCCGCCCGGAATAAGTTGGATGGGGAGGTGGTGGGAGCAAGAAATATCCAAACTTTTAAAGCAAAATTGGATAAATGTAGAGAGAGAGACAGGACAATACGAGCTTAGGCTCAAATCCTGTATACTACAATTAGGTGAGTACACAGTTGAGTTTATTTCCAAAATAATTAATAAGTGCTTCTCTGAAGGTAGCTTCCCACATTCTGAAAAGCATGCACTACTCCGACCTACTCTAAAGAAACCTGGACTTGATGTTGAGAACATGTTGAACTATCGTCCTGTCTCCAACCTGTCCTTCATATCAAAGATATTAGAGCGTGCAATACTTGACCAATTACAACCACTACTTCAGCAGAAGGAAACTATCCCAATTTTTCAGTCTGCTTACCGACAGCATCATTCAACTGAAACAGCATTGATTAGAGTACATAATGATCTAGTTGAGAACATTTGCAATGGTGTGGCCTCACTATTGGTCTTGCTTGATCTCTCTGCGGCCTTTGACACAGTGGATCACAAGTTGTTATTGAGTGATCTTTATGATTGTGGTGTGCGTGACTCCGCTCTCTTGCTTCTTGGGTCATACTTGTCAGGTAGATCCCAGAGTGTGATGGTAAATCAAATGGTCTTGGACTCGACACCCCTGCAGTATGGTGTTCCGCAGGGATTAATTTTAGGTCCTATCCTATTTATAATTTATATCAGCAGTTTGTCTCTTCTGCTTCGTGCACATAATGTCACCTTTCACTTTTATGCAGATGACACCCAGATTTATGTGAGAATCACAAATATAGTTGATATACGGAGTAAGATGGAGTTGTTGATGTCTGATATCAAGAAGTGGATGAGAGCGAGAAAAATTAAACTAAATGATGGTAAAACTGATATTCTCATCATCCGAGGAAATAGAAGAGCTGATGATATAGTAGGTGCCCTCTCCATCAATGTGGGTGGATCTCAGCTGCGACCGGCCAACTCTGTTCGAAATCTGGGTGTATATGTGAACTCCCGATTAGATTTCAAAGAGCATGTAAACCAGATAGTTAAAAGTTGTTACTTGCACATCAGAAATATCTATTTGGTGAAGCCGTTTATAACCAGACGTTGCCTTCTGACGTTGGTTCACTCATTGGTCTTCTCTCGTGTTGATTATTGCAATGCCCTGTTGGTGGGTCTTCCAAATTATATTTTAAAGAAAGTTCAGTCTGTTCTTAACAGGGCCGCAAGACTCATTTTTGGTGTTCCACCTAGAACTCCTACTACATCTCTTCACATAGAACTGCACTGGCTGCCAGTAAGAGCAAGAATAGAATTTAAGTTGTGTTTGGTGACTTTTAAGGTTCTCAAATTTGGTGAGCCTAGGTACCTTGCGGAGCTGCTCAGGCGCCCACCGGCACACCATGGTGTAGTTGTGCGTCATGACAATGACCCTTTTCGTCTTGATGAACCAAGGGCTTTCCAGCAGTCTTCTTTCTTTGAGAGGTCATTCTCCTACATGGCTCCGAGGTTATATAACAGGTTGCCGCTGTCCATGAGACAACTGAGTTCTGTTGAATGCTTCAAGAGACAACTTAAGACTTTTCTCTTTGAGAGAAGCTATGATCTTGAGAGAGGTGTCATGACAGATGGCTATAGGGTTTAGGCTATTTTGCCACTGCTAGTGATTGTTAAATCTGTGTTGTATATAAGCCTTCTTTTGATGCATTGATTTTTTCCTTTTTTCTTTCTCTTTCCGAGCGCTAGTGAATTCTTCGGAAAAATTGGCGCTTATGAGAAATAAGTAACATGCTTATTATTAATATTATTATTATTAAAGGCACAGATGGAGGGATAGAAACCGAAGGAGGGTAGTTTAGAAATTAAAGATTTGTGCCAGACTGTATCGAAGGCTTTCGATATGTCTAGTGCAATAGAAAAAGTCTCACCGAATTCCCGAAAGGAGGATGACCAAGAGTTAGTAAGATATGAAAGAAGATCACCAGTAGAGCGACCCTTAAGGAAGCCATACTGGCGATCTGAGAGCAGATTATGAGAAGAGAAATGCTTAAGAAATTTGGAAGCAAGAATAGTTTCAAAAACTTTAGAAAGACAAGAGATGAGAGCAATTGGACGATAGTTGGAGGGTTGAGAGCGGTCACCCTTCTTTGGGACAGGTTGAATGTGAGCAAATTTCCAGCATGAAGGGAAGACGTTGGAGGATAGACAGAGACGAAAGAGTTTGCCTAGGCAGGGAGTTAGCACGGAAGCACAGTTTTTGAGAACAACAGGAGGAACACCGTCCGGACCGTACGCCTTATTAGTATTAAGCCCAGAGAGGGTAGAAAGTAAAGTACATCTTTAGAAGAGATTAGGATATTAGGCATAAGTAAGAGAGAGGAGGGTGGAGAGGGAGGAATAGCACCAGAATCATCCAAGGTGGAGTTTCTAGCAAAAGTTTGAGCGAAGAGTTTAGCTTTGTCAGAGGAAGAAGTGATGGTTGTGCCATCAGAGTGGAAAAGGGGAGGGAAAGACAAGGAAGAGAAATTGTTGGAGAGGTTTTTTGGCTAGATGCCAGAAAGCTTGGGAAGAGCTAGAGTTGGATAGTTCAGTGCATTTATTATTGATGAAAGAGTGTTTGGCAAGTCGAAGAACAGATTTGGCTTGATTCCGGGCAGAAACATAGGAAGAATGAGAGTCTTGAGTTTTAAGGCGTCGGTACCGTTTGAATGCTTCCTCCTTATTACGGACAGCAGTAGAACAGGCGTGAGTAAACCAAGATTTTTTAGCATTAGTCTGAGAGAAAGAGAATGGAATGTATGCTTCCATGCCCGATAGGATTACCTCGGTAATGCGTTCAGCACTCTCCAATTAAACATAGATGGCATCAAAACAAAGAAACACAAACTCTCACACTTCATCAAACAACATAACATACACATTGCCATCTTACAAGAAACAAAACTGCACAACAAAACAAAAAAACTACATTTCATGATTTCACCACCATTAGACAAGACCGGGCCGTCGGCGGCAGCGGTGAACTCATCACCCTGGTACACAAAGAAATATCCTACATAGTCACCAGAGTACATACCAAATCCCTCCTCCCCCCAAATGATAACACAACAGAAATACAATCAATTAAAATACGCACTGGCAACAACTCCAACATAACCATCACAAACACATACATCCCTCCCCAAACATCCCCTACAGTACCAAATGAATGCAAACCACAATTACAAGATCACAAACACCCCACACATCATCCTGGGTGGTGACTTCAACGCAAAGACGTCGGCCTGGTTTGTCGACAACTCCGACACAGACAGAGGGCTGGTACTACAACACCAAACAGATAACCTCATCATCCTTAACAACATCCATCAACATTTCCCATATTCCCCACCAAGCCCTCTTTAACCAATCATCTCCAGACATCAGCTTCTGCTCCCCAGAACTCGCCCCCACAACATCCTGGAGGGTGGTTAGAACCTTAGGCTCTGACCACCTTCCGATCATTATCACCACCAAAACCAGAATCACCCCAGCTAGCCACAAACACACTTACACCAATTATAAAAGAGCTAACTGGGAAGCATTCACAAATGAGACAGAACAACACTTCACAACTCTAAACAGCATACCCATCACCAACATCAACAATGCTGTACACATACCGGTACTCAATAAAACTATCCAAAACGCTGACAAGAAACACATTCCAAGAGGTAACAGAAAAAGACACAACCCCAACTTCACACCCGAAATTCAAAACCTCATCAGACGTGACATACTGAAACACTCCCCAGCACCCCACACACAAGACATCACACAACAAATCCAAGCACCCAACACCCAGACTAACAACAAAATACAAGAACAAAAACTAAATTGGAATAACTTCCTACAAACACTTGATCACAAATAAACCCCAAAAAACTCTACAAAACACTAAACAGCATCACACTTTCCAACAGCAACACAGCACAATCACAGTAAGGGGGAAATCGTCAAACTGGACTCAAATTACGAGTGGGGTACCACAAGGATCTGTTCTAGCCCCAATCATGTTTCTAATATTTGTAAATGACTTGCCTGAGGGACTAACAAGCTACATGAGTATGTTTGCGGACGATGCTAAGCTGCTTAAAACGATCAGAACCCAGGAGGATTGCTTTGAGCTCCAAGCAGATTTGCAAAAGATCCATGAATGGAGCATCAAATGGAATATGGAGTTCAATGCAGGGAAATGTAAGACTCTAGAAATGGGTAAAAGCAAGTACAGACCTAGAAAAGATTATAAACTAGGAAACGAAGTGATTCCCAAAGCAGAAAAAGAAAAAGACTTGGGGATAGAATTTAGGGATAACATGTCTCCAGAAAGTCACGTAAATAAGATAGTGAGAGAATCACTGGCATTATTGGCAAATATTAGGATGTCTTTCAATTATCTTAATGAAAACACCATGAAACAAATAATAACGGCAATAATAAGACCCAGGATGGAATATGCATCTGTAGTGTGGTCCCCTCACTTGAAGAAACATATCCACAAAATTGAGAGGGTACAGAGAGCAGCTACGAGGATGATCCCAGGTTTGGAAAATTTGGAGTACCAAGAGAGGCTCGAGAGATTGAATCTACCTACACTGGAACAGAGAAGGAAACGAGGACAGCAAATTCAGATATATAAATGTGTTAGAGGTATTGACAAAATCGACCAAGAAAACTTCATAGAGAGGGATGGAGGTGAGAGGACAAGAGGTCACAGCTACAAACTAAAAGTGCTAAATAGTAAATCTGATCTGAAAAGTAAAAGATTTCCTACCAACTCGATTAGTGGGTGGAACAAATTGCCAGCCGAAGTAGTGTCTGCACCATCAGTGCATAGTTTCAAAGCACGGTATGACAAACATATCTTAGGAGGCGGGAATTAACGAGCATGCTCACTCCCGCAAATACAACTAGTGTAAGTACAACTAGTGTAAGTACAACAACAGACTCTACTCCTTCAAGTAAACAACAAGCAAAACTCTCATCAATCACTTCTCACATGTCAGCCACCTAAAACCCCACAAAGACGACCGACGTGTCATCCGACGTAAGAGACAATTCCCCACAGACCCTGACTATACACCCTTCACCAATCACCAGACAAAGCACATCATCAACAATTTCAAGCACTCACCCGCCTGTGGCCTAGACAACATAAGCAACATGGCGGGTGCCCAACCCCGGAAGGGGTTGAAATAGGGGAGCTATCCCCCCGCCAAAGGCGGCTTTCTAGGGCCTTTCCTAGCTGATGCTGAGAGGATTGGGTTCTAGTCATGTGGTGATGGGCTGGTCTATCAGAGTGAGAACTGAGCGATCTCTGCCATACCCATAGCTTACTCTGACTGTTCCTTTTACTTATATATTTTCTAGATCTCAAGTGACGGCGTCTCTTCCGTGGATTGACCTCCCAATTTACCAAGATTGGAAGCCAAAGTGTCACATTTTTCCTTTGCCCCTCAACTTTCTCTTCATAATTGCTGAGGGGCACAGGGCCCTGGGTGGGGCATTGGTTTCCCGGGCGTTTCCGCACCCTCCTCAGCTCCCCGCCATGGAGTGGCTTCGGTCACCCAGGCTTTATTGTGGTAACCAGGGAGGGTTCTGTGGGGGCGCTCGGTTATGGCCTTAGCTTTGCTCGGGGCCTTGGGGCTGTTCGGCCAGGCAGCTTAGGGAACAACAACATAAGCAACATACACCTCAGACACCTGGGATCACAAGGCATACAAGCACTCACTAACATATCAAACTACAGTTATTCACATAACACAATACCAGACATCTGGAAGCATGGTATCATCATCACATTCCCCAAACCCAACAAAGACCCCACGCTACCCTCCTCACACCGCCCCATCACACTCCTTTGCACCCCCTCCAAAGTCATGGAACGCCTTGTACTACAACTAATTACACCCGACCTACCCCTAGCTCCAACACAACATGGCTTCAGGCCACTGCACTCCACAAACACTCTTCTCACAGACCTTACACAAAGAGCTTTTGACGGCATCAACTCAGCTAGACCACCACACAGATCACTACTAGCCACACTCGACATTAGTAAAGCCTTCGATGCCATCCCCCGCCACAACCTAACAAACAAAATTTACAACACACACATGCACAAAAACACAAAAAGGTGGCTGGCCAACTTCCTAGCAGGCAGATGTGCACACATATCTTTTGCCGGTCAGTCATCTAGCATCAGAAACTTTCCAAACAGAGTCCCACAAGGATCCGTCCTATCGCCCGCACTCTTCAATCTGTACATGCACGATATAACTACACCCAATACACCCCAAATATACTTAGCCTCCTATGCAGACGACATAACACTCACATGCACACACCATGACCCCAACACAGCAACAGATCTCCTTCAACCCTATCTCAACACACTACATGGTTGGTGCACTACAGACTTAAATCTAGCTCCAGCCAAATCCACCGCAACCCTGCTCACAAGCTGGACAGAACATGAATACATCCCTCAACTCACCATAAACAACACACCCCTAACACACACACACTCACCCAAAATCCTAGGAGTAACATATGATACTCATATGACATTCAAACAGCACACCACAAACACGAAAAAGAAACTGACACCCAGACTTAATGCCCTCAGGTCACTTGCTCACACAAAATTTGGACACAACAAAGAAACCACCACCACCAGTTTATAAACAATACATAAGATCAGTGATGGAATACGCAAGCCCAGCCTGGGCTTCTAACCTAGCTGAAACACATCATAAGACCTTACAGACTATTCAAAACAAAGCCCTAAAAATCATTACAGGCTGCACAGCTACTACACCCACAGATCACTTACATCAAGAAACCAAAATCCTCAAAGTCAAAGACCATCTGGACATGAGAGGCACTCAATTCCTGGCAGCAGCCTCCACGAACCAAAACCACCCACTATACAGCATGGAAACACCCTTAGACACCAAGAAATATCAAAACAACACTCAGCACACGGTATCACACACAAATACTGTCCTCTCTCCCTCCCTGCCCACCCCAAACCAACTTCCAGAAGCACATCCATACTAATATCTCTCGCCGATCCATCCACTCACTCATAGACAACACGCAGCTGCAAGCACGACCTCCCGAAATCCATCCTTGCGAATCCTCCCTTCCTCGCGAGGACAGAGTCCACCTGGCCAGGCTGAGATGCGGACACCATCTAGCTCTTCTGATTCTGAGCTATCAGAAGAGACTGGATGAATCCGTCGTCGACACCTGCCCGGGATGTAACACAACCCCCCATACCATTAAACACATCATAAAAGACTGCATTTCACACAACCACTTACGCCAACAACACAATCTACACTCAATGAGAGCTCTGTGGGAAAGCCTGATCGTGGCCATGGCCTTCCTCAGGGACTCAGGGCTGTTCGGCCAGGCAGCTTATGGAACAACAACAACAACAACGTCTTACCCTCATGTTTTTCCTCCAGTTGAGCAGAAGCCGCAGGTCCTTTCTACCGAGCACTTTGATGTCCTTACAGTTCTCTATGATGGCCTCTGTTGTCAGGGGATGGTTCTTGAACGCTTCATCATCAAAGTCAAGCTGGGAATGGAAAAAAACAGAGTTAATGGAGTTATTTGAGATAAATTTCTAAACATCATAGGTAGGTAGATTCGCTTTCACAAGTAGCAGGTACACAACATAATTATCACAGGACAGTGTACATTGAATGATGGAGGACAATGATTTAGGTGTGTGTTAAACAGAAAACTTTCAAAATATTTCAGCATTGTATCAGAATTATTTATGTTATTAATTCTTTATACTTTGCTAATGTTCTACTTCATTCTATTACAGATATTCACTTTTGACAGTATAAATGGCTTCCCTTTGTGATTTCCTTATCTGATTTGTACTACAAATGTAGGTAATTTATATGGTAACAGTTGGTAGGGGTCATGTGTCCATGCTATGCTCACAGGTACCTACCCGATAGCACTATCTTCTGTGTGTATGTATTTTGTACTATTGTTCACATCTTGTCAAATTGCAAATTTGTTTGTATATTTCATTAACTAATAATGTTTAATGTGCAGTTTTATGCTTTATCAATTCATTTCATAATTCAACTAGTTTGAATACTAAATTTTAACTTAAAATTGTAGTTTCTTCATTCATACAAAATTTACCAGAACGTCCTGAACTTCCCAACTGAATAATTCCTTGAATATGACGAGAGTACGCTAATATATGTGCAACTAGTTTGCTTGGGAAACAAATTCACTTGCTCGTATAGTGGTGTACATTCTATGTGGTGGCTTTGTGTTTCTTTATTGAATAATATTGTTTGTTAAATCTTCAATGTGCCATTTCCACATTGTGATTATGATAAGTTATTTTGTCTTTACATTATATTGTGCAGTTCCTGTTTTGGTTTGTTTGTTTTGCAAGTTATATATTGTAATAGGTAAAGTTGAGAATTAGGTTTTGGTGACATAAGTGTAAATGTTTTAAGGGAAGTACTGTACAGTAATATCATATCATACTTAACCCTCAATTCGCGGCGACCGTCATGTGACGGGAGAGAGAAATTTGCCCTATCCTGCGCTATTTTGAGCCTATTCTGAGCGATGAGAAAAAGACCGGGTGTTGGAGGGACGGTAGGCGGACTTCAACCGCTCACCACGGCCCTGCGGCATACACTGAAGTCCTACACACACCTCTCTCACACTTGAGCTCCCTCCTAAACACCAAAAACAGCAAAATTGCCAATAATTTACCGATTTTGCCCTTCAGTAGCATGATCGTTGCAAGACAACCAGATGTCGTACAAGGATGATGCAAGTGTCATTGGAAAGCGCTATCATCGTCCTTTCACGGATATATAACTGTATTACGCTCTGACAATAGTGCATTGCAATATGTGCGGTTAGTTTGCTTGGGAACCAGATTAACTTGCTCATCTAGTGATGTACACCCTATGTGGTGGATTGTGTTTTTTTAATTCAAATTTCCACATCGCAATTTTGATTGGTTCCTTTGCATTTATCATGTGTCGTCCCAGTTTTGGTTTGTTTATTTTGCAAGCTTTACATTATAATTATGCATGAAAAAGAGCATGGAATGAAGGCAATTTTTGGTTAATATAACCGCCTGGAACTACGGTGATATACACACGACACCCCGCTCTTTGAGAGTTAAGAGTCAAGCATTGGGTCTATCTATCTATCTATTGCCTGACGCCGTGATCCCCGAAGGGGTGGCCACGAACGAACCGCCCCCATGCACCTCTGTCCCCGGTCAGTCGACGCCCCTCCCCCCAACCAGCACCGCCTTCGTTCATATACTTCCTCACTCCATCCTTCCACCTCTCTTTCGGTCTACCTCTCCCTCTCTGTCCCTCCACCTCGCTCTCGTACACCCTCTTAGTCATTCTCTCGCTTTCCATACGTTCCATATGGCCGAACCATCTCAAGTTGTTCCTTTTCACACTTTCCAGCACATCTACCTCCACACCACACCTCCTTCTTACTTTCTCATTCGTCTGTCTATCCCTCCATGTAACTCCGCACGCACTTCTTAGGTAATTCATTTCCACTGCTCTCACTCTTGGTCTGAGTCTCTCAACCAACGTCCATGCTTCGCTTCCGTAAGTCAGTGTCGGGATTACCACACTGTCATGCAAGGACTTCTTCACTTCCATACTATCTATCTATCTATTGCCTGACGCCGTGATCCCCGAAGGGGTGGCCACGAACGAACCGCCCCCATGCACATCTGTCCCCAGTCAGTCGACGCCCCTCCCCCCAACCAGCACCGCCTTCGTTCATGTAGTTCCTCACTCCATCCTTCCACCTCATATTCGGTCTACCTCTCCCCCTCTGTCCCTCCACCTCGCTCTCGTACACCCTCTTAGTCATTCTCTCGCTTTCCATACGTTCCATATGGCCGAACCATCTCAAGTTGTTCCTTTTCACACTTTCCAGCACATCTACCTCCACACCACACCTCCTTCTTACTTCCTCATTAGTCTGTCTATCCCTCCATGTAACTCCGCACGCACTCCTTAAGTAATTCATTTCCACTGCTCTCACTCTTGGTCTGAGTCTCTCAACCAACGTCCATGCTTCGCTTCCGTAAGTCAGTGTCGGGATTACCACACTGTCATGCAAGGACTTCTTCACTTCCATACTGACCACCCTATTTCTTGTTACTGCTTTTAGCGTTCCTACAACCCTCTTCCCCTGTTGTACCCTCTCCCGCACCTCTTCATCCATAGTCCCATCTTTACTCAACACACTGCCCAGATACTTAAAAGAGTTGACGATCTCCATAGCCTGACCGTTCAGCTTCACCTCACACTCTGTGACTTCACCCCTTTCGAAGACCATAACCTTGCTCTTCCCCGCATTTACCTTCAAATTCCGTTTTTCGCACACTGTTCCAAACTCATCTACCAGACCCTGCAACTCCCATTCATTATCACTCATCAGAACTGTATCATCCGCAAACAGTAGTATAGGTAGCTTCCACTCAATTCCCTCCCTATTCAGCGATACACCAACATCCACTGCTCTTGATAGTATTTCTTTCATGACTCCATCCATATATACAGTAAACAACCACGGGGACATCACACACCCCTGTTTCAAACCAACATTCAGGTCAAAGAACTCGCTCTGCTCACTCTCCACACGTACTGCCGTCTTTGCACCCTCATACATGCTCTTCACTGCTTTCAGCAACTTGCCATTTACTCCGTATATTCTAAGTACTTTCCACAAAACCTTCTCTATCCACTCTGTCATAGGCCTTCTCCAAGTCCATAAAGGCAACATACACCTTTTGTTTCTTCTCCAGATATTTCTCCACAACAGCATTGGGTTTGTGTGGAAAATAGGATTTGGTCCGAGTGGGAACACAAAATTGAGAAGTGTTAAGAAAGGTACTCAAGGCAATGTCACAAGTAGATTAGAGAATTTGGTATGTATTAGCAAATGGGGTCTTTAGCAATGAGAATGATAAATTGATAAATCAAAATAAGAGGTACCGGTATTCAAGGAAACTGTACAAGTAGATTTGATAAATGAGTTTGGGTTATATGTGGGTATATTCTGGATACACAGGTACTCCACACTTAGTTGGCTACTTTTAATCCTTTCAGGTCCAGAGGTTGCCGTTTAATACTGTATTCATAAATAGAATTCTCTTAATCTCATAATTAACTTTCCAAAATCAGTTTTCTGCTCACAACTCGCTCAAAGACAACTGCAGAGGTTTAAGTAAGTAAACTAAAAAGTTTCTAAATACCCCTGATGGTTACAAAGGATTAAAGTATCCATGTAAGGATGGAATAAAGTCCTGCAGTGCGCAAAAAGGTTAAGTTGTTTCATTATTACAGTTTCTTAATTAGGGAACAAACTTCACTTCAAGTTGCTAGGCTTCATTATTAAGTTGTAAAGCAGGCAAAAATGGTACCGTATATAATTCATATTTTTTCACCAACCAACTTTACTTCTAAACTCAATTAATGAAATCAACAAATACATGTGACACTCCAAGGACTCGAACCTAGGATACTCGCGCTGAAATTCCGCGCATTTATGCATTACGCTATAGATTAAATATACGGTACAAAAAGTATGTATTTTTGTATATTTATACTTGATATTGACAGATAATTTGAATTTAAAGTAGTTAATAGGGTTGGGTGGTGGTTGATAACTACCGTGTTTGATGGAGGAGCAATAATGGTTTGGTGGTCCTCACAGGTAAGCCACGGTAGCCTTGTCCGTTTCTTAGTCATTATTGAGTGACTTTAACCTCATGACACAGGGACAAGTTACTGCTATCAGTAACATATAATCTGATACTACCTGTTTCATGGTCGGATTGTCGGTGACTAAACCGGCTCCCCCTCCGGGTCCTCACTTGGAGGGTGGGTGGCTAGACACCCTGCAGGACTAAAAGCAATACCTGTCAAAGGGCGGATGAACTACAGTATATATTAGTCAACGGCCATCTAGCAAACCTATGGTATTTTACCATGATGGATGTTTAGGATGCTACCATAGCCTGCACCAAGGTCTTCCATTGTTCGTTTTCATCCATCCCTGCTGTTTAGTGCTATACAGCAACTTTCCTTCCTTTTCCTGCAATCTCCTGTTTTTTTCCCCACGGTGGTTAGCAGGCCAATGAGGAAGACTTTTGAGTCTGGTGGATTTTCAGGAGATTTGGCATTCTTTTTCTGTTTCTCGTCTTTTCTAAACAAATAAAATCCACCGCTACTGCTCCCCCCTGGATATGGTGTCTTTGGGGCTTGTTTTATACCTTACCCAGATGTGATGGCTCCGTCTGGGTCGACCTGTTTATATCCATCTTTATGTATTTGTGTATGGATTGCTTTCAACTTTTTCTGTTTTTGTTTCTACTTTTGTCCGGTGATATAGAAGTTAATCCCGGTCCTCACAGACAACCTGTTACAAGTTGTCATGTATTTTATTCCAATATTCGTGGTCTCTATAAGAACATCAAGGATCTTACATTGGTATCTGTTGATTATGATATTGTCTTTTGTTCTGAAACCCTTGTCTCTGGTTATAGAGATTATTCTGAACTTCTTATACCTAACTTCGGTAAACCAGTTCTTATTCGGCGTGATTCTATTCCTCGTGCTCGTGGAATGAGCTTGTATATTAGATCTGGGTATAATGCTCAGCACTTAACTAAGCATATTTGTAAATGCCATGAGATGCAGTTAGTTAAAGTTTCCAGCAAGTATTATAATCATTATATTTTTAGCCTGTACAGAAATCCTGATGTTAACAATGACATATATGACAGCCATGGCTTCAATACAGTCTGTAGATGTCAAATCATCCTTTATTTTTGTTGGTGATGTCAATGCGCATCATAAAGAGTGGTTGAACTCGGTCTCTCCAACTAATAGAAATGGTCTTGCTGCATTGGATTTTGCAAACTTATCTGGTTGTGAACAGCTAATCCAAGGACCTACTCATATGTCTGGAAATTGTCTTGATCTAGTACTAACAGATATTCCTGGTGTTGTAGAAACCTCCGTTCTTGTACCTGTTGGCACTTCCGACCACAATGCCATCATGTGTAAAATTAATCTTGATTTTTCTGTTCCTGATATTACTCTCTCACGTAAAGTCTACCTTAAATCCCGGGTTAACTGGGACAACGTTTGTAATGATGTTTGTAATATTGAGTGGAATCACATACTAAGATCTCATGACCCGGTTTCAGCTCTCAACAATTCCCTTCTTGGTATCCTTCGCAAAAGAGTTCCATCAAAAACAATTAAGTCTCGTATCAGGGATAAAGCATGGTTTAATGATGACTGCAAGCGTGCATTTGATGACAAACAGGCTGCATATCGTCTATGGAGGCGTAATCAAACCCCCTTGCATTGGGAAAATTATGTTTTTAAAAGGGCAGCTGCGCAGAGAGTTTATGATGGTGCTGAGAGGGATTATAACTCCCATCTTCAGGATGTTCTGGCAGGAGCTACACAGCCTCATAAATGGTGGTCCGCTTTGAAATCCTCTTTATTTGGAATAGATTCCTCCATGCCTCCTCTTTGTGATTCTGATGGCTCCATCTCTTTTGATCCATTATCGAAGGCCAATATTCTATCTAATATTTTTATTAATAAGCAGAGTAATCAGGAATTGTCTTTGCCATTGACATGTTTCCCTAGACCCAACCTCAATTCAATGGCATTCAAATCAGCTGAACTGAAAAGGTACTTGCTGGATCTTGATACCTATGGTGGCACAGACCCGGATGGGTTTTTCCCTCTCCTTTTTAAAAAGATTACAGTGGTCTTGGCACCTAAATTGGCCGTGGTGTTTAGGTTGCTTTTGAAATCAGGTAGTTTTCCTCTTTGCTGGCGTAAGGCTATTATCACTCCTATTCCAAAGGGAAATACTGCCTCATCATCTCCTAATGACTATCGCCCTATCTCCATTACACCTACCCTATCCAAGCTCTATGAGAGGCTTTTGTCCAGATGCCTTTCCTCTTAACCCGCTGAGCCCCAGCTAGTTATTAATAAATGTACCACCAGGGCCCAGCAGGTTTGGAAAACAAAAATTATTCCAGAAACAATAGCGAATGGGTTAGGAATGAAGGAAAAAAAAAATTGGTCATAAAGTGCAATAAATGGTCCTACAGAGCACCCGAAAACGGATTTTACAAGAGTAAAAAATTTAAGGCAATTTCCCAAAAAAAACATGTTTTTGCGCGCTCATGCGCACGCGGTTGGACTTTGAGAGTTTTCAACCATCGGCATGGGTGCGTGGGATACTTATACAGTTCCCATACAAATCTGAGCCCTCGGGGTGCCATAGGACCGGAGTAATTAGGACCGGACCGGCCAGGACGCAAACGTTGCGTCGCTGGGTTCTGGTGATCGAACATTGCCGACGCAACACGTGCGACGCTGGGTCTCAGCGGGTTAATGTAATAGTCATAATTTGATACCAAACTCACAGTTTGGTTTTTGTAAGGGAGTACAAAGGAGTACAAAGGAAATCAAGCAACAACAGATCTAGTGACCCTTCTACAGTAGGTTGCTTGTCCTCCAAAACACTGAGGATCAAGTGTCCAAACAGTGGTTTAGAGTGGGTAAGGGAACATTGGAAAGGGAATTACTGCCCTGGAACTAATGTCCATGGCAGGATTAGGAAGTTAGTAGAGGACAGATGGGTTAGTAACTGAGGGGGGGATAAAATAAAGTTATTCATTTACAAATGCAGTCAGTCGCGGGTTTGATGCGAGATATTTGTCTAGGCGGAGTTTAAATGAATCAACGGTGATGCAGTCTATAACGGGACTGGGTACATGTGATGCGCTTCTGACACTCACCCATGACTTGCAATCTTCATTGGACCAGGGACATGAGTCTCGTGTCGTGGCTATTGACTTTAGTTCTGCTTTTGATTTAGTCAACCATAAAGCACTACTGTATAAGTTACAGCTCATCGGTATTGGTGGCAATTTTTTAAGGGTCTTTGAAGATTTTTTGACGAAAAGATCTCAGTCTGTGGTCATTGATGGGTGTCATTCCCCTTCTGTTACTGTTGTTTCTGGTGTTCTACAAGGCAGTGTCCTTGGGCCTTTGCTTTTTATTATTTTTACTGCTGACCTGTGTTCCGAGCTTGAAAATAAACTAATCTCCTATGCTGATGATACAACTTTATATGCGTCAATTCCATCACCAATAGATCAACACGTAATTGCTACTGCTCTGAATAGTGATTTAGCCAAAATTACATCATGGTGTGAACTTTGGGGCATGAAACTTAATGCTAGTAAAACACACTCCATTATCATCAGCAGATCTCGTACCTTGGATCCTCCCCATCCTTATCTACAAGTTTCTGGCGAGCAAATTGAGAATGTGGATACTCTGCGTTTGTTAGGAGTTACTCTTGATCCCAAACTTACTTTTGAAAATCATATTCGTTCTTTCTCCTCTTCCATTTCCCAAAAAATTGGTCTGCTTCGCAAGGTTTATAAAACATTTGCTTGTGATGCCACAGTTATCAAGTCTTTTTATGCTTTTATTTTGCCACATTTCGAGTACTGCTCACCTGTCTGGTTGTCAGCAGCTGACTGCCATCTCAAGTTGCTTGACAGGTCGCTAAATTCCATCAGTTTTATTCTACCTCATTTGTCTCTTGATCTGTCTCATTGACGTAAAGTTGGTGCCCTTAGTCTTTTATTTAAAGTTTTTAACAACCCTCAGCATCCCTTACATCGGGTTCTGCCTGGGCCCTATGTCCGGGCTCGTGCAACTAGATTCACAAGCAATCTTAATGATCTTGCCATGAGTCGTGTTAATTTTTCTACTACAACAGTTTTCACTGTGTTTTGTGCCAGCCATGGTTGACTTGTGGAATAAGTTGCCAAATGAGCTAGTCAATTCAGCTCATATCTCCATTTTTAAGTCTAGAGTTAATGCTTTTTTGCAGCATTAATTCTAATTTTTAAACTTATTTTATTCTATTTTATTCTATTATATTTATACTTGATATCCTCCACTGCATAATATGTTATCTGTGTTTAATATGTGTACAGTCCATCCTCCTATAACGCGAGTTTAGGGGCGGCACTGGGCCTCGTGTTGTAGGTATTTCGCGTTGTAGGAATAACACTTTAAATGGAGATAATTCTATATGGGATTGGGCCCCCCAATTTTGCCACTTTTCCGTATTTTTTTAGCTTAATAAATATATAGGCTAGGGTATACAACTTCCATTTCATCGGAATAACATTCACCGCCAAGCATAGTCACAGCTGGGGTTTGTTGTTGTTTCGTGGACAAAATCTAACCAAACGTACTGTCCGACATTAATTTATTATCAACAATTGGATATTCGTTACTGTGGGCTCTTATTACTCTACTTCCTAATAATAGGCAAGTAAATTATAAGATCATGTTTGGATAAACAAATATACCGAATTAAATTAGAATGAAGAAACAGTAAGTTGAGTGAGATGTTTCAGCTTGCCATCAACCCACTGGGCCAGCTCCGAAGCTCTCTTGCCGTCGCGCTGTAGGTGGGGGGGGGGATCGTGCAGTAAGGGGAGGCGCCGGATTTGAAGCACTCGGCAAGGCCATTTCGCGTTATATGTTTTCGGCTCGGGTTATAAGAAGTTTAGGTGATTCGGGACCCCTCCCCTCGTGTTGAAGGAGGATCGCGTTGTAGAAGCTCGTGTTATAGGAGGATGGACTGTATATGTACAGTATACAGTATATGTTTTTATATTTTCCTAAGTTGCTGTAGTCTCTCTCCAGTGCCTCCGGGTGTTTTGTGTGGATTCATCTTGATGGTGTTTCTGCACCCTGGTTGGAGACTTCAGCATCTCGTATAATAATAATAATTATAATATACAGTATTGACAAAAATTAGGGGACGGTGTGAAAAAAGCTGTGTCAAAATATCATACTGATCCAACTGTCTGTTAACAAATTATTCCCGAAAAACTATGCCACACGGCCTCTGAAACCCATAGTAGACCTGTGTCAATATTTTCCGGCGAGCGTTAGCAAGCTTGTAATTTTGGAGGAAACCGTCCTACGGCCGGGACATTTTTCTACAATTTTTTTAACAAATATATCTTGAAAGGGGGTCTAGGGTATTTTTGTTTAATGCTTGAAGGAGGTCTAGCGAGAAAACTGAAGAAAACAAAAACTAATACTGTACCCGGTAAATAGATAAACCAAAAAATAATCACTACCCCCTTAAATTATAATGTAAAACTTGCAAAATAAACAAACTAAAACTGGGATGATACAAGATAAATGCAAAAGAACTGATCAAAATCGCTATGTGGAAACAACGCTTAACCCTCCAGCCCCGGCTATGTATTATATATATATTCCTCGAAACCCGGGTGTTTTGGCCGAAAAACGTCTAGGCTAGGCTACCGTATATTCGTTAATCAGACTGCTTCCCGCATTCCCGCGCATCCCCAAGCGTAGCTGTGTTATTTACCTGTAGAATGGCATTAAGTAGAGCTCTCTAAGTCAACTGGTTGAGCTGTGATGATGATTTCATTGGAGATAACTTTATGGCCAAAACAGCCACTTTACACCACTTTTCGATACTTAACAACAACATACAGGCACACACGAACAAGCGACGCTCTCCTTCTTGTGGCCGGAGATGCGGGGCGACGGTCCAGCCGGCTGTTGTTTACATGCGTCGGACCGACGCCTCGCACACGAAGCTCACAGGCTTTCAACCACTGGGCGTTCAAGAGACCATCCGGGTACCTGTTATATGCTTTTTTATGGGCGTTCAAGAGCCCTTCCGTGGTGAGAGGGTTAATAATTGAGGGATTACAATAAAATGAAAAATTAATCAATAAACTTCTCATAAGATTCTATCTACCCTTCTCTATCCATCTAACCATCCACATTTCTCCCTCCCTCATATACATACACGCATATTATAGGTTTGACTCCTGTAAGGAGATAAAGAAAACCTAATATTTAGTAGTGGCCCCGTAATCATTGACGATTATGCCTATTACATAAGGCACCCTCTTCAAACACTCATCCGCCGTAGTTTGAATCTACCGCGCAGAGCATAAAAAATTAAGGAGCCTTCATCATGAGCGCACGCAACCTCACTCATGGTTCAGTCATTATGAAATTGGGTTCTCACTACGAAAAAACTTTGTAACAAATAAAATACAAAAAGAAAATAAGAATAACTATTCATAAGCTTTCCATATAATCGTGGATGTACTTGTGTGGATCTTTGACCAGACGCTGACTCAGGCGTCATTCTTCCTTCACTGACATATCAAGTAAACCAAAATCCTTAATACATCAACGAATGGGAAGGGGAAGGTCGGGAGGGCCCCAGTCGTCAATGATTACGGGGCCACTACTAAATATTAGGTTTTCTTTAAAAAACCTAATTATTTTAACCTATAATTTATTAGTGGCCCCTCCATCATTGACGATTATGCCTGATATCTAAGACTGGAGGGGGACATTCGAAATCATATCATAACTCTAGCAAAAGCAGATAATCAAACAACCACATAGTATTCTTACTTCGAAAAGATATATATTTTGGCGCAGCACATATATACAAAAAGGGGGTACAAGCAGGAGCGTGCTTCAAAGAAGCCTGCTTGATAAAAAAGGGTTAACTCTGAGATTCTGAGTACAGATCCGCCAGTTAATAAGGCACCCCACTTAAAATAAGTGGTGAACAAATAAAAACTTATAAGTTTACATGTGCACATATAAACCCCATAAAACTAGTGGATATATCTTGCAAAATATATCCAATGCTTAAAATTAGATTGCTTCACAGCCAAAAACTACTTACAACAACACTGTTGTTTGTACTACAATTGTACTAGCACAATTTCCTGTAATGAATAGTACAGAGAAATTTTCATATCACAACACCCATAAACCGTATCACAGCTCACATACTCCGGCGGGGTCTAGGGTGTCCTGTTACACTGACTGCACCCCCCCCCCTTTTCTTGAAATTAAACAATAAGTGACTTAGGGGCCACCTAGACCCTCTGCCTTAAAGCTATACATGGCAAGGAAGGTTTGTCTAGAGCTACTGAAAGGTATCGAGTCAAAAACGTATGATTAGAGGCCCACAACTGTGTGGACGTAATATCTTCAACAGAATTTTTTTTAAGGAAACGTAAAGAGGCTGCCCACTTGCGTAAATCGTGGGCCCTACCCACAACGCCGGGATTACTCTCTTTAATGACCTCGACCAAGAGAGAAGCCAGTTTACGTTTCATCAAGCGTTTACCCGTACTTGCTACCCATAAAGCACCCTGGTGATTTAGAGGTGCCACTCTCAAATATTTGGTTAGAGCTTGCACTGGACATAAATTATGGTGCACCATTCTCCTTTTCAACGCCGGCACCGTGAACTCTGAAAACACGTGTTCACTGTGCTCATTCTTGGCTATGAACCCTGGGGAAGCTGCAATGTGAATACACTCATTAAGCCTACCAAACCTGAGGCAATTAGGTGTGTTGCTCATCGCCGCCAGCTCAGATACTCTGTTCCCGGTAGCCAAAGCCATAAGGAATACTGCCTTTTTTAATAGTAATGTAAAATCTGTAGTATGTTGGTACAGACGGGAATGAAGTAACGACAATGCTTTGTCCAGAGACCAGGTAGGCATGAGCTGATGGGGAGGTGGGCGGAGTTTAAAACATGCCCTCATAAAACCTGTTTCCTCCGCGACTGGTATGGTGAGACCGGTAAGGTCCAAAAATGGCATCCTAATCGCTGTTAAGTGATTTTTTAACGTTACTACAGATAAACGTTTCTGCTCGAACAGATAATTTAAATAATTAAAAACCAAAGCCACCGAGGGCACAGTTTGTTCTGTTCTAAGAATCCAAGAAGTAAAGGCTTGCCAATGCGATTGATACTGTCGCTTTGTAGACTGGGTACTGTATATTGATTCATGAATTTATTGGTCACGTCTCTACCATACAGTATGGTGCTAGCCACTTGGCCTCCTGAATGTCCATAATGCAAAAGTCAGCGAGGTCTCTAGGTTGCCAATTGTGTCTAAGTGGAAAAACCCGACCGGGAGTGACACCGGGTGCGGGCACCACGTTTTCAATTGCTGGTACCACAACTGTGCCGGCCACAGGGGCGCGATTAGCGAGACTACGCCCCGATAATCCTGTAGTTTGTTTACTACGTGGCACATTAGAGACGCGTCTGGCGGCGGAAACAGATAAATGGAACTCCACCTGTTCCAGTCTGGCCCGCCCGCCGGCGTTATCGTCCGGCGGGTGAGGTACAGTGGGAGTTTGTGAGTCTCCTCTGACGCAAACAAATCCACTTGTGGATGGTAAGGCTCCGCAATCATTTGGTCGAAAATGGTTTGCTTGAGCGCCCATTCTACTGTTGTGCTCTGCCTCCGAGACAGAGCGTCTGCCCAGACGTTTGCTACGCCTGGGAGATAAGATGCGTGAAGATGAATGTCCAGCCTGTTGGCTAGAATAAAAATCTTTTCTGACACGTTTAGCAACTTCCGAGATCTCGTTGACCCTTGTTTCTGAATACAGTGAACCGCATTCAAATTGTCCATTCTGAAGGCCACCGACTTGCCCCGTAAAGTAGAGCCGTGAGCCTGAAGGAAATATAAGGGGACTATTAATTCTTTGACATTGATGTGGGAGATTTCTAAATGGGACCAAAGCCCTTGACCCTGGTGCCCTTGGTTTGACTGAAAGCCCCAACCTATCGTTCCTGACGCATCCGTGTCTACCCATACCGTCGGCGGAGGAGAGGTCCATGACATTACTGAGTGCAACGTTTCCTTCTTCGCCCAGACCATTAGTAAGTTGTGGATTAATTTTGGTATGGGCCATAATTTTTCCGCCGGCAATAGTGGAAAACATTTGTTGCCTTCCAATATTAAACGTTTGACTTTCAACCGGCCCAACTTTACAGTTAGTTGAATCCAGTTGAGAGAGCCGACCAGAGACTCCCAGATTCTCCGTGTCGTAGTCAGACTGTGAAGGAACAGAAACAATTTCCTGCGAAATCTGTTTCGATTGTCCACACTCTGACTCAGAGTGAGAGTAGCTGTGTCCCAAACCAGCCCTATCCACTGAACTACTCATGAGGGAACAAGGTTTGACTTTACCATGTTTACCTTGAATCCTAGAGATTTGACATGATTTAATGTTATGTTGACATGATTGATGCATAATTGTTCCGTCTCTGCCACCACTAGCCAGTCGTCTAGATACCACAAAATCCTGATCCCTTGCTCTAACAAGGGCATCAGGGCTTGCCGGACTAATTTCGTGAATAAGCGAGGTGCTAGGTTCAATCCAAACGGCATCCTCTAAAAGACATAAGTCTGATGCATTATTCGTAAGGCCAGAAACCGTTGAAATCTTTTGTTTACCGAGACGTGCCAATACGCGTCTGTCAGGTCTAAAGAACACATCCATCCTCCCGGCGGAAGTGTTAGCCTGATTTGATTCACTGTCAGCATCCTGAAGGACACGTTGTGAATATGGAGGTTCAGATAAGACAGGTCTACGACTGGTCTCATCTGAACACTGTCCCTTTTGGGCACTAGAAATAGTTTGGATGTAAAGACTGGGTAATTTTGAGGAACCGGGATGATGACATTCTTGGCGATCATTTCTTCTCGGATCAGTGACTCCACCTCTAATGAAACTAAATTTGCCTTTGTCGGCTGACGTAAACGAGGTCGCCGGAGCCACTGCCAGGTGATGCCTTTGCATGCCACCATCCTCGCCCAAGTATTTAATGGCCATGCGCGGTGACACGTCAGGAACGACCCAGTTAGCAGACAAGGGTTCGCCGGCTGTACTACCCTCTGATCCACCCGCCGTGAGACCGGCCCTGGGAGTGAGAGAGACTTTAGTAGTTTTTTTATGGTGGTGGTGGTGGTGGTGGTGGTGGATGCTTAGCCGACTGGCCGGCGTTGGCAGAAGACGGGCCCTGGCCCGGTCTGTTATACCTTCGTCCTTTATGACCTGCAAACTTTCCTTGTTTATACCTGTACTGACCTTGGGGGGAAGAGGACTTAGGTAGATGAAAGGGCTTTGACCCACCCTGCTGAGCTTTTGCGACTGGCTTGGGTTTGGGAAAGTTAAAAGCAGGTTTCTTAGAAGGGGCGGGACTGTGCTTAAAGGCCTGAGCCATGTTAAATACAGTTCTCCACACATCAGGGGACATTAAAGAGGGAGTTAGCACCGGCGACATGACCACCTGGTTCGCAATTCTATCAGGAAGTTTCCTCATCAGGGACATCCTAAGATCCTGTCTCGCCCGCACCGCCTCGAGCAAGGCTGTACGGATATCCCCCAACGACTGAATAGAAGTCTGAAGGAGTACACGTCGAGATAGTTCAATTGATCTTCTGACATCCGCGTCCGCGATTGCCTGAGTAGATCTTTGCATAGACTTCGCCACCTGGTGCGTAACAATGTATTGGGAAAAAAGTCTATACGCCTTCCCCCGTAGCCTAAACTCCCGGTCTAGGTGAGCTGGGGAAGGTGTAGTGAAAGGATCTTTAAGTTCGCATAGATTGATTTTGGGGGCAGCTAAAAATGAAAACAAAGCAGATGGAACTCCGCCGGCAGAGAAGACTGGCAGAGAGAACCAAGAATGGCTGTCCTGAGGAATTTGGTGCGAAGATTTTGAGGTGAAGGTGGTCGCAAAGTTCTGAGCCTCTACCTCCCATTCCACCCAAGGTCCTGGACCCAACTGCCCCACCTTCAAAACTGGATTAGCGGCTGTGTCTGTGACCGTTTGTAAATCTAATTCTGGAGTGAGAGCTGACAGTGCTTTTATATCATTAAAACCGTCATGCTTGGTCCAGTCAGAAAACAGTTTTGAAGCTGATGCTATAGTTAGGAATGGCCTTAATATTAACATCAAGTACATTACCCACAATATCTAAAGCTCTTAACTTTCTAGATTTATTTCCTTGGATTACCCACTCTCGTGGCACTGGAAGTTCCCCTGACAAAGTGGGCTGTGCTACCTCTGGCTTAGTTGGGACCATTTGTACCCATGAATCATCTGGACTGTATAAAAGGGGCATAGCTACCTTTCTTAACGGTGCTTTATCTAAAGGGGGAGGATTCACATCCGCTACTACCCTTACACTAGAAGTAGTCAGTGCCGCCGAAGCAGGCCTAGTGACCATAGTAGGTGATACAGAAGGAGGGTGCGGAATCTGAGTTAAAGAAATGGAAGTAGTCAGAGGCCGAACACTTGAAATTGTCATGGAAGCTCCCAGGTCCACTGTAGGAGTCTCCGGCTGCTGGCCAACATTTTTTGTTAGAGCAGTAGCTAATAACCCATCTATTTCCTCCGCCGTGACAAATTTAGCAGATGAAGAACTAAGAGGTGAATCATTCCTATCCTGTGAGTCGTCTAAAACTGAACCCGACTCCTGCACCTCCATGTCAGAGATTATAGACACCTCATCCTTGTCATCTGGCCCGTCATGAGAGGATTCCGCCGAAGCCGGGACCCCTTCGTGTTGCCATGTTAAGTCTGGAATGGATGATGGGATCGCAGCGTCCCGGTGGACGTCCGCCATTACCTGTGTCTCCTGAACCAGACTTGGGCCTTCATTCCATGGTTGGGAATACCTCCACACACCCAGGCCTTGGCCTGAACTCCCTTGGGAGTCAGTTACCCCATCAACCACTGAGCCCCCACTAGACCCTTCTAGAGGGCGATAACTGCCCACAGAACTCTCTAATTCTAAGTTTATAATATCCATTGGTAACCTGTCCGCCGGTAACACCCCCACCACAGTCTCTGACTCCACTCCCGCCCCATCAGATTGGACATTAGATACGTCGGGAGTAGAGGCAGAAAGTGAGGCACAAGGCTCCGGCGAACGCCGGGAGGCCTTTCGTTCATGAGAATCTTTCCTGGAAGATTTGTGGCTTCGGTGTGACTTAGATCTATCACTAGAACTGCTCTTGGACTTCTCAGATCTATCACTAGAACTGCTCTTGGACGTCTCCTCTTTGCTCTTCTTCCTCGCCGGTGAAGAAGAGTGACTAAGCGGCTGTTGTCTGAGGGGCGACCTGGACCGCGCCCGTGACGTGGAGGCTGTCACCGGGGGCGTAGGTTCACGAGGTCTCTTAAATGTGCCGGGGGCTGGAGTAAGTGCTGTACCCTACCCAGTCTCTGCCGACTTTCGTACAATTACTCTAGATTTAGAAGGGGTACGTTTAATAGGGGGGTGCTCAATAAGTAATTTATCCCAAAGAATTACGTTATCACATTGAAGGGCTTTATGAGCCACTGTGGTAGCATAAGTGGACAACAGCTGCCTGACCTCCCGCAAAGCGACCGCCGCGGGTCTATCATTGTCTCGCAATACTTTATAACTCAATTGAGTACAGAAGGTACAGTTCTGCATCACCCACAAACCCCTTGAGCGATCTAAACATTTAACACATCTAATGCAAAGAGTGTGTGCAAAGATAGGGATACCTGAACAGGAGGGTGAAACACACAAAGCAAAAACTGGGTCTAGGGCAGCCATGACTGAGACTGGTGGAAAACTAACCCACCCCCGGGTTTACTCCAGGTTCCCTATAGACCCGCCGGAACTCCGCCCTGGAAAAAAGAAAATTTCCAAGAATTAATGCTCATAAGGCTACACCTTATGGCCTTTATGGACTTAGAGAAGGCCTATGATAGAGTGGATAGAGAAGGTTTGTGGAAAGTACTTAGAATATACGGAGTAGAGGGCAAGTTGCTGAAAGCAGTGAAGAGCATGTATGAGGGTGCAAAGGCGGCAGTACGTGTGGAGAGTGAGCAGAGCGAGTTCTTTGACCTGAATGTTGGTTTGAAACAGGGGTGTGTGATGTCCCCGTGGTTGTTTACTGTATATATGGATGGAGTTATGAAAGAAATACTATCAAGAGCAGTGGATGTTGGTGTATCGCTGAAAAGGGAGGGAATTGAGTGGAAGCTACCTATACTGCTGTTTGCGGATGATACAGTTCTGATGAGTGATAATGAATGGGAGTTGCAGGGTCTGGTAAATGAGTTTGGAACAGTGTGCGAAAAACGGAATTTGAAGGTAAATACGGGGAAGAGCAAGGTTATGGTCTTCGAAAGGGGTGAAGTCACAGAGTGTGAGGTGAAGCTGAACGGTCAGGCTATGGAGATCGTCAACTCTTTTAAGTATCTGGGCAGTGTGTTGAGTAAAGATGGGACTATGGATGAAGAGGTGCGGGAGAGGGTACAACAGGGGAAGAGGGTTGTAGGAACGCTAAAAGCAGTAACAAGAAATAGGGTGGTCAGTATGGAAGTGAAGAAGTCCTTGCATGACAGTGTGGTAATCCCGACACTGACTTACGGAAGCGAAGCATGGACGTTGGTTGAGAGACTCAGACCAAGAGTGAGAGCAGTGGAAATGAATTACTTAAGGAGTGCGTGCGGAGTTACATGGAGGGATAGACAGACTAATGAGGAAGTAAGAAGGAGGTGTGGTGTGGAGGTAGATGTGCTGGAAAGTGTGAAAAGGAACAACTTGAGATGGTTCGGCCATATGGAACGTATGGAAAGCGAGAGAATGACTAAGAGGGTGTACGAGAGCGAGGTGGAGGGACAGAGGGGGAGAGGTAGACCGAATATGAGGTGGAAGGATGGAGTGAGGAACTACATGAACGAAGGCGGTGCTGGTTGGGGGGAGGGGCGTCGACTGACTGGGGACAGAGGTGCATGGGGGCGGTTCGTTCGTGGCCACCCCTTCGGGGATCACGGCGTCAGGCAATAGATAGATAGATAGAAGGCTACACCAACATGTTCGAACACAAGTGTTAAATAACCTGCCAGGTAACGACACGTAATACACAACCATTACAGCTCGCTACGCGGGAGGTTCATAAGTAAAGATTTCAGAATATCTTAACCTGTCCAAAAGATTTACGAATATCCTCTGACATGATATAAAGACCAGCATGGCTTTTATAAATGACGCAGTCTTCCCAGTGGTGTTTGTTAAGTTTTACTGGAAAACCCATAAAAAGACGCCGGCCCCCGTATTATCTCGCAGATCAAAAACTGGGAAGCCTGTCTTAAATGCTAGATCTGACTTCTCCCGAAGCGTCCTAGATCGCCGTATGTCGAAGGCGGCGATACTTTAACGTATCCCTCAATTGTCTGGTCAACTATACTGAATTGCAAATCCGTTAATCCCACCCTCCCAAGGTGCAACCGCCGGGTGTGAATTTAAGTTTATAACGTTAACCCCAATTGTTCCTATCCCCACTTCTTTGCAAAAGATCGCCGGGGAGGAAAGACCAATCAACAAACAGCCTAGTTATACTGGCTTTGCAAAACCGGGAAAAACTAAACTCAACAAGTGTCCGCTTGAACACTTAGTTAAATGGGTAAAGCCATCCTGCCGGGAAACACAGTAAGCCTGAACACAGGCTCCACCACAGAGACGCAGTCCTGGAGAGCCTCAAGCCACCACTCGCCGGGGAAAACAAGCCTTTTTTAACCACGCGTGATTAAAACTCGGCAACCAGCCGGGTTTTCACGGTGTAACCGAGAAAACCCGCCGGAAAAGGCAACCCACCCCGCCCAGATTCAATCTGAATGCACCAAATAGACCGTGGAATTAGCCAAAGCACAACTAACCCAGGACACACAATTAGTCCGTGGAATTAGCCAATACACAACTAAACCAAGACACACATGACACAGTAGTACATATTTATAACATAAATCAATAACACTTGTACATGTGGCAAAGCTACGAGAGGCTGGCTAGGCCTAAGCAGACGGAAATATAATATCATGTCGTAATATAAACAAAAAGCACTGAATCATATCACAACAGGAACCACCGTCAACACACCAATGTAGCACAAAATTCCCGGTAAAGGGAAGAACTGACTCGGGACCCAGAAAAAACTTCACTAAGTGAAGAAAAAAACGCTGGGAACGTCAGAGAAAAAAAAAAGCTACTTCATCAGAAAGATAAGAAGAAGCCTAATAACGCGTAGTGAAAGCCGCCTACATCAAAAAGTTAGCTAACCGCGCAAACGATTCACGCGTCCACCACGGGACCACGAGGGTACACCCGAAATAGATGTCCCAAACACACGACCCAAAATACACTGCACTGCGGGCAACCCGCCCAGGACACTCCTGCTACGCATATCCTAACCTTACTCGATACATCCCGGAGTAAACAAATGAGAAAAAACTCACTAGGGACGCAGCAAATGCGGAACCAGCGGAGCGTGGGGAGGCACGTCCGGGTAGGTTGAGCGCAGAGCAGAGAAGGAAGAATGACGCCTGAGTCAGCGTCTGGTCAAAGATCCACACAAGTATATCCACGATTATATGGAAAGCTTATGAATAGTTATTCTTATTTTCTTTTTTATTTGTTACGAAGTTTTTTCGTAGTGAGAACCCAATTTCATAATGACTGAACCATGAGTGAGGTTGTGTGCGCTCATGATGAAGGCTCCTCAATTTTTTATGCTCTGCGCGGTAGATTCAAACTACGGCGGATGAGTGTTTGAAGAGGGTGCCTTATGTAATAGGCATAATTGTCAATGATGGAGGGGCCACTAATAAATATGCATATACAACAGTACCGGAATATGTATATATACAGTGTATAGTACAGTATATGCATGCAAAAACATATACATACCATAGAGAGATAGACACAGCCTCCAGTTCCATGCAAGCATGGAATCACCCTAAACACATACCGGTACATACATAATATTTTAAGACTGAGTGCTCCACACATACGTGCAGTTTCAGTCTCTTGTCCTAATGGCGCCGTTCCAGGCAATCCTGTTAAGGGCTGCTTCACTTGTCAAGTTTTTGGATTTGAGATCGGCACGTATGGTCCGATCCCAGGTCTTCCTCGGTCCACCCCTTGGTGGACCCAAGGCAGCTTTTCCAGGCAAGAGCAGCCATTCCAGAGACTAGATTTGTCACTCTGGTGTCCTACACCTACCATGAGGCTGGAATGAACCTACGTCATCCCCCTTTTATTCACCTCTTACGACAAGCAGTAGACATGTACAAAAACAATAAAACAATTCAGTATATAGTACCTCTGACGCTCCTTGTAGAACTTCAACAAAATTTGGAGACTTCATAAACTCTGACACAGGGACTTTGTTGTAGAGGGTTGTTGCTCCTTCACTGTAGCCCTCTGCCTTAGGTTTGGACTGCAAAAAAATAAAAATAACATTAAGAACATTATAAACATTCAATCAATATATCAAATAATTTTAAACATACAAACATTGACTGACTATGTTCTATACATGCATAGGTTAAACTCTCCTTTATACCTCCATAGTAAATATTGACATAATTATTCCAATTCATAAACTTCAGTGGGTTGAATTAGCCATATTCCAATTACACCTAACGCCATCTGGATCCTGAGGCGGTACTGAGTAGAATGGTACAAAGACATTTTGGAGATTACGGTCTAGAGGCAATTTACCACTTCTTGTTCGGCAATTCATCTATCTATCTATCTACCTATTGCCTGACGCCGTGATCCCCGAAGGGGCCCCCATGCACCTCTGTCCCCAGTCAGTCGACGCCCCTCCCCCCAACCAGCACTGCCTTCGTTCATGTACTTCCTCACTCCATCCTTCCACCTCTCATTCGGTCTACCTCTCCCTCTCTGTCCCTCCACCTCGCTCTCGTACACCCTCTTAGTCATTCTCTCGCTTCCCATACGTTCCATATGGCCGAACCATCTCAAGTTGTTCCTTTTCACACTTTCCAGCACATCTACCTCCACACCACACCTCCTTCTTACTTCCTCATTAGTCTGTCTATCCCTCCATGTAACTCCGCACGCACTCCTTAAGTAATTCATTTCCACTGCTCTCACTCTTGGTCTGAGTCTCTCAACCAACGTCCATGCTTCGCTTCCGTAAGTCAGTGTCGGGATTACCACACTGTCATGCAAGGACTTCTTCACTTCCATACTGACCACCCTATTTCTTGTTACTGCTTTTAGCGTTCCTACAACCCTCTTCCCCTGTTGTACCCTCTCCCGCACTTCTTCATCCATAGTCCCATCTTTACTCAACACACTGCCCAGATACTTAAAAGAGTTGACGATCTCCATAGCCTGACCGTTCATCTATCTATTGCCTGACGCCGTGATCCCCGAAGGGGTGGCCAATTCATGCTGCAGGCAAATTCAATCATTCGATTCAATCATTCATAATTCGATGATGATTCTCACAATCAATATATGGTCTAGACTCTAGAGCAAATGAATGATTAAAAAAAAAAATCTACATTTGTACAGAGATGGAGTCAGAAGTGGCTGGGGGAAGTTTAGAGAGCTGTTGCCACTCCTGACCATGAGAGGACTCCCACTTCACCTTTAAAAGGAAGGTGTATATCTCATGTGTTAGGAGTGCGATAATCTATGCCTCGGAGACGTGGCCGGTTAAAGCAGGGGATACCAATAGAATGGAACGGAATCAGAAGAGAATGGCGAGATGGATATGTGGGGTTAACTTCAGGAACAGGGTATTGAGCGAGGAATTAAGAAAACGTCTGGACATTAGGAGTGTCAGTGACGTGATGTGCACAAGCCGACTTGGTTGGTTTGGACACGTGAAGAGAATGAATTATCAGAACTGGGTGAAGAAATACCAGACTGTGAACGTGGGGGGACCTGCATGTAGGGGTAGACCTAGAATGACGTGGGATCAGGTACTTCGGTCCGATCTTAAAATATAGAACTTGACAACAGAGGCAGGCCTTGACACGGCCGCCTGGAAAGCCGCCATTTAGGACGTTAGAATGTAACCACATTCTCAGTGGACAAAACGGTCCTTAAACTTGTATGTGTATGTGTATATGAAACCTCTACATTTTGTTAATTAATATTTTGTGTCATGCCCCAGCGAGGGTTCGAACCCAGGCCAGTAGTGCAGCACTCCAGCACCTAACCAACTACACCACCGAGGAGCTAAAAGTAATGGCTTCATTTGGAATTATATCCCATCCACCACCACCCGCTCCGACTCGTGATCACGTAGCTAGATGCCATACATACAAACACCTCACACACAAACGCTAGCAACAAGTACTACAGAAGGATACAAGTAATCTGGGGCACATTGAAGGCCTCACTGATAAACAAGTAGAGCCTTAATAAATTAATATTTTGTGTCATGCCCCAGCGAGGGTTCGAACCCAGGCCAGTAGTGCAGCACTCCAGCACCTAACCATATACGAATGCGGCATCGCCAACAAGAGCTACCTGTACTATGATCTGCAAAATGTTTTTGTTTTAACAGAGTAGCATCAATTAAAAGTTTGTCTGTGTTAACCCCTTGACGCACACAGATGCGATTCGCGTGATTTGGAGGTTTTGCTCAAAGTGGTCAGTCACACAAATTGTGTTCCTAAACTTTTAGAAATTCTGTGAAAAAAAAAAAAAATGCGAACAAACATATACAGGTACAGTATACACAAATTTAATGACCGAGTGCTCCACACGAAGTGAGGTTCTAGTCTCACATCCAATGGCGGTGCTCCAGGCAGCCCTGTTCAGAGCTGTCTCAGTTGTCAGGTTTTTTATTTCATGATCAAACCGTATGGTCTGATCCCACGTCTTTCTTGGTCTATCCCTTGGTGCAGCTATCCATGTTCATGGACTTCCATCTTTTTACCCAATTATGTTCACCCATTCTCTCCACATGCCAAAACCATCCAAGCCTGCTTGTACACATCTCATCACTGATACTCTTGATACCTAACCGTCTCCTCAGCTCTTCGTCAGCTTACCTTGTCAAATTTTTGTTAGGAGTAGGTTTGGATGTCTTTGAAATAGGGAAACCAATGCCAACGCTGTGTGACATCTTGTCACGCTGCAAAAACAGCGAGTCTGAGACATCTCACCAGTTGTTGTTGTTGTTGTTGTTCCCCAGGCTGTCTGGCCGATCAGCCTCAAGGTCTTGAGCAAGGCCAAGGCCATAAATGAGCACCCCCACAAAACCCTCCCTGCTTACCACTAACAAAGCCCGGGTGACCGAAGCCACTCCAAGGCAGGGAGCTGAGGAGGGTGCGGAAATGCCCGGGAAACCAAAGCCCCACCCAAGGCCCTGTGCCCCTCAGCAATTATGAAGGAAAAGTTGAGGGGCAAGGGAAAAATGTGACGCTTTGGCTCCCAATCTGCCAACTTCTAGGTTGGCAGTAGGGAGGTCAATCCACGGAAAAGACGCCGCCACTTGAGATCTAGAAGATATATAAGTAAAAGGAACAGTCAGAGTAAGCTATGGGTATGGCAGAGATCGCTCAGCTCTCACTCTGATAGACCAGCCCATCACCACATGACTAGAACCCAATCCTCTCAGCAACAGCTAGGAAAGGCCCTAGAAAGCCACCTTTGGCGGGGGGATAGCTCCCCTGTTTCAACTCCTTTCGGGGTTGGGCACCCGCCAGTGTATGATGGACAGTGAGATACGCTACGCGGGGCTTTAACCCTCGTCCCACGGCGCCTTTAAATACTCTCGCCACTCTGTTCCCGGCTGAATCTGCGCATTTTCGTGATTTTCAGATATTTCATAACTGCACAAAAAAATGGCCTAACTTAGTTTATATAAATATCAGGAGGCAGTATTCGTTGTTATCTTGCAAATGGTGAAGACTAGAGCACTCTACACCAAGTAATTCAGTTTTGATGGTGAAAATATATTGGTGAGTTACGAGCCTGATTCCTTGTGAATGCCTGAGTTTCGTCATTTTCAGATATACATATCTCCGCAATTAAATGGCCTAACCTAGGTTATATATGTATCAAAGGCAGTACTCAATGTTATCTTGCGAATAGTGAAGACTAGAACATTTTACATCAAGTTGTCCTCGTTTGAGATGCAAAATATACAGTATTTGTTTGTTTGATCTTGTGACCTAGACTTTTTCTATTGCGCGGCCGTCATACCGGCGACTACAGCTACAACTTCTTTACACTCCAATTTTTGTATTATTGATTATGGATTATTCTTGATTATATTGATTATGGATTATTGATATATTTCACTATTGTAACCATTCTTAACCCCTTACCAACGAGGATGCTTGTAACTTCTACTACCTGCCAGGTGGGCATATTTACCCTAAAAGAGTTTCATTCCATGCTCTTTTTCATGCATAAACAAGAGCCAGAGCGTAATATAATTATGTATTCGTTAAAGGGCGATAATAGAGCTTTCCAATGACACCTGAATCATCCTTGTACGACCACGGGTTATCCTGTAGCGATCGCGCAACGAGAGGTGAAAAACCCTAAAATACGGTAATTTCCCCAGTTTTTTCCTGGTCTCGCGAGGCCGTGGGTGTGGAAAGTTGAAGAGGTGGTGTCAGTCGCGGCACTAGGGCCGCACCGAACGGTCAGAGCCCGCCTATCGTCCTCCCAACGTGTGGACTCTCTCTCAAAACCGATAATGTGCTCAAAATCCCGCCCGACTAATGTTGGGCACCGCAGGGGTGGCAATTATTCTCTCGCCCGACATATGTCGGGCGCCGCGGCTTGAGTGTTAAGTCACTGTCCACTGCTTTCATGCATCAGTTTGGACTGCAGAAAATGATCGATCAACTGCTTGAAGCCCTGACTCAAGCACGAGTCAGCTGACTAACTGAGTGTTGTTCTGTGTATCGCGGACAGCCCGCCATGACAACTAAACTCTCTTTTGCACTCCCTCAAAAGTTATCGAACGCCTTATACTACAACTAACCACACCTCACATTCCCCTAGCTACATCACAACACAGCTTTAGGCCACTACACTCCACAAACACACTTCTTACAGACCTCACAGAAAAAGCTTTTGATGGTATCAATTCAGCTAGGCCACCACACAGAACATTTCTTGTTACAATTGACATTTGTAAAGCTTTTGATGCCATTCTCCCACCACAACCTTAAAAACAAAATTCCTAACACAAACATGCACAACACATAAAGATGGCTGGCCAACTATCTAGCAGGCAGATGTACCCATGTAAGATTTGCTGGCCAGTCATCGAACATCAGATATTTCACAAACGAAGTCCCTCAGGGATCCGTCTTGTCACCAACACTTTTCAATCTATACATGCACGACCTACCCATACCCCACATACCTCAGATACACACAGCCTCATAAGCTGATGACATAACACTCCCATGTACATTGTACACACAGACGCAAAAACAGCCACACAACTCCTCCAACCGTACCTCAACACACTACATGACTGATTCACCGCAAACAGACTCAAATTAGCCCCAGCCAAATCTACAGCGTCCCTTCTCACAAGCTGGACAGTAGAACATAGTCACATCCCTCACCTCACCTTAAACAACATCCCTATATCACTCACACACACACACACACAGTCGAACCACCGACGAGACAACACCTCTGCACCCACGCTCCCGAAAATCAGCTGATCTAGCAAGCTATTTACAGCGCTCGTCAAATAAACTCACCTAAACTTGAGTATAAGGATATTTTGTGTTGTCCTGTATTATAATGCAGTATTAAAATAATTTGAAAATAAAATCAAGTGAGGATATTTCGAGTGATAAGAATAATTCAAGCGATAGTGAATGCGAGTGGATGTAAACAAATATGGCTGACTTTGATGGATTTGAAGTCGGTGAGAGCGGGGGCATTCTAGGGAAAATTGTACGTGAGCTGAAGGAGATTAAAAGGTGGAAGGAGGATATGCAGGAGTGGAAGATGAGTGTTAGTTCACAGATTGAGGCTCTATGTTCAATATGTGGTGCTCAGGCTGCGGACATCGAGCCTGGACAAGATTTGAGTCGGGCTAGCCTAAAAGAAATTCAAACTCATATGGGGCTACTCCGGGACGAAAATGAAGCTTTAAGATTACAACTTGAAGAATACAAAGGGCAAACCAAGGAAATGAAAACACATGTTGAGGAGATTAAGGAGAAACACAATAAATGGGTTAATGACGAAGGAGGAAGAGTGAAAGAAGTGGCAATGAAGGAAATTATGGAGGACAAAAGAAACAATCAGAAAGGGAAAATAAAGATCTAGAATCAGTGGTAGTAAAAGCTATGAGGAGAAACGAACAGGTCCTGCGTGAAACAATAGATAGAAATAAGTGTATTATTGTATTTGGAGATATAGAGGAGCACATTATTGAGAGGAAAGCTAGGGATAAGCTAGGGATAAGGAAGAAATTAACAAGGTAAAAACATTAATCAAGCATGTCGATGAAGAAGGAAACAACTGGAGAGATGATATTGAAGAAGTTAGGAGAATGGGTATAGCAAGGGAAACACAAGGCCAATGAGAGTGCAGTTTAGGTCTAGGGTAACAGTGGATGCAATAATGAACGTAACATGGAGACTTAACTTGACCAGCAAGTTTAAGAAAATTACAATTAGAAAAGACATGAGTATTGAGGATCGAAACATAAGAAAGGAATTGCAAACCGAGGCAAATGAAAAGAATGGAGAAAGGACGAAACAAGACGAAAAGAAGTTTTTCTGGAGAGTGTGGGAGGGAAAAGTCAAGAAATGGTATATAAAGCGAAGGGACGAAGTAGGGAGGGAAAGGGAGATGGTGAGGGTGACGGAGAAGGCAGAGAAAGGGGAGGTGGAAATAGAAAGAGAAACAGTCCAAGTGGAGGCAAAGGGAGGGGAGGTGGAAACGGAGCGAGAAACAGTCCAGGTGGAGACAAGAGAAGAGGAGACAAGCTAGGAAATAAATTGGGAGGGGTACGTACAAAAAAGAAAGGATCGGGCAGGGACGAGAAAAATAGGGAAAATACTGGTAACGCTAAGTTCATGTATACAAATATTGATGGGTTAATCTCCCAAAAGATTGAGTTTGACGAATATGTAAAGAGAGAGAAGCCCGGGGTAGTATGTTTGACTGAAACTATAAGCTTAACCAGGAGGTAGACACGAATATAACTAGTTGTGCGGGATACAGTACATGGAGAAGAGACAGGTTAGAAAAGCCAGGAGGAGTGTTGATCATGGTAGATAATAAAATTACTGCTAAAGAATTAAAACTTGGTGATAGCAGTTGAAATTGAGGATAATGATAGGTCAAAATTAGACATTGTATCAATGTATTTACCTCCTAAGACTAAATCTTGGAGCAACGATGATTATAATGAATTAATTTTGTAAACCTTGCGAATGTTAGTAATTATTTGTAAAAGGAAAAATAGGCTTATTCTTGCAGGGGACTTTAATTGTGGGGAGGTGGATTGTGAATGTTTGGATGCGGGTTCAAATGAAAATACTTGGGGTAGCCAATTTCTTGAACTAACAATGGGGTATCTATTAACACAACACGTTACGGAAAATACAAGATTTAGAGGAGGTGATGAACCATCAAGACTTGATTTAATATTCACCAAAGACCCCCAAGAAATAAAGAACCTAACATATTTGAGTCCCATGGGAAAAAGCGATAATGCTGTGATTGAATTTGAATTGACAGTGGAATTTCTGGAAGGCAGAGAGGAGGAACATAGGGAATATAGACTAAATTATAGTAAGGCGGATTATGAATCATTACGAGGCTACTTTGCAAATATAGATTGGTCATTTATTGAGCAAGAACAGAATATTCAGGTAAAATACACAATGTTACTAGATATTTACAGGGAGGGGGTAGATAAATATGTACCAACATTTAAGGATAGAAAGCTGGCTAAGGAGAAAGAGTGGTTTAACATGCGATGTCACATTGCCCAGAACAAAAAGGACTCTGCATGGAATAAAGTGAGGAGACACACTGAGGAAAAATGGAATGAGTATAAGAATGCTAGAAACAACTATGTCAAGACTATAAGAGAGGAGAAAAAGAACTTTGAAAAAGATATAGTAAACAAATGTAATAAAGAACCCAAACTGTTCTATAGTTATATCAACAGCAAAACAAAAATAAAGGACAAAATAACAAAGCTTAGGGTAGAGGGTCAATTATATGAAGACACAGTGGGTATGTGTGAAATTATGAATGATACATTAACATCCGTGTTTGTGGAGGAGGATGACTATGTAGAACCTGTGGTGGAATTAAACGAGATACAGGGACTAGAGTCGATAGAAGTCAACAAGGATGAACTAAAATCATTGTTGGAATAATTGGACGTGAGAAAATCTATGGGCCCAGATAACATTGCTGGATGGGTATTAAGTGAATGTTCTGAACAACTAGTGAGACCTATTTTTAATATTGTTCAACACTCATTAAACAAGGGGGAACTTCCCTTAGAATGGAAACAAGCAAATATAACTCCAATATATAAAAGTGGAAATAAAGAAGACCCGCTAAATTATCGACCGGTATCCTTAACGAGTGTTATATGCAAGCTTTGTGAAAAGATTATTAGAAAAAGATGGGTGGGTATGTTGGAGGAGAGGGAAATAATTTCAAGCAAGCAGTTCGGGTTCAGAAAAGGTCATTCGTGTACCACAAATTTGTTGAGTTACTATGATAGGGTAATTGACATTGTACAAGGGAGGGAGGGGTGGGTAGATTGTATTTACTTAGATTTCAAGAAGGCATTTGATAAGGTGCCTCATAAGAGATTGTTGTGGAAGCTCAGGACTGTGGGGCGGGTTGAGGGAGTATTATTAAAGTGGATGGAAAACTATTTAATTGGGAGGGAAATGCGAACAGTAATAAAAGGAAAGTTCTCCTCGTGGAAAAGGGTAAAAAGCGGAGTGCCTCAAGGATAGGTGTTGGCCCCATTCATGTTTTTGGTTTTCATCAACGACCTTCAAATGGGAATAGGCTCATATATATCTATGTTTGCTGATGATGCAAAATTAATGAAGCATATTACAAGTAGGAGTAGTTGTGAAGAATTACAGAGAGACCTAGATAAATTATATGAGTGGAGTCAAACTTGGAAAATGGAATTCAACACGAGTAAGTGTCAGGTTCTTGAGATGGGAAAAAGTAAATATAGACCTTCTTGGGAATATAAAATAGGAGATGAAATAATTAGTAAAGCTGGGAAAGCAAAAGACCTAGGGGTAGTTATGGCAGATAGCTTGTCACCTGAACAGCATATAAATAAAATAACTGGTGAAACCTATGCAGTGTTGACTAACATGAGAATAGCTCTGAATTATTTAGATGAAGAGATGTTAGCAAAAATAATAGGGACAATAATACGACCAAGACTGGAGTATGCAGCAGTGGTGTGGTCTCCACACCTTATAAAACATAATAAAAAACTGGAAAGAGTTCAGAGTTGCCACTTGCCACTAAGATGATAGCTAGCCTTACAGACCTGCCTTATGAGGAGAGATTGGAGAGGCTAAAGCTGCCAACGCTGAGGGAGAGGAGAGAGAGAGGTGACATGATCATGATGTTTAAGTGTGTGAAAGGTTTCGAGAAGATCGACAAGGGAGATTTTGTGGTGAGGTACGAGGGAAGAACCAGGGGTCATGAATGTAAGTTGAGGAAAGTTGTATGTAAGTCTGATGTAAGAAAGTTCAGCTTCCCGTATAGAAGCATTGATTGTTGGAATAAGTTGGATGGGGAGGTGGTGGGAGCAAGAAATATCCAAACTTTTAAAGCAAAATTGGATAAATGTAGAGAGAGAGACAGGACAACACAAGCTTAGGCTCAAATCCTGTATACTACAATTAGGTGAGTACAATTAGGTGAGTACACACACACACACACAAAATTCTTAAGTGTAACATTCGATACAGCAATGTCATTTCAAGAACATATTACAAACATAAAAAAAGAAACTGACACCAAGACTAAATGCCCTCATGTCACTTGCCCACACAACATTTGGACATAAGAAATTATCACCACAGTATCTAAACAATATATACGTTCAGTGATGGAATATGCTAGCGCTGCTTGGGCCTCTAACCTCTCTGAAACACATAACCCCCTACAGACCATACAAAACAAAGCTCTCAAAATAATCACTGGCTGCACAGCTACCACACCTACAGACCACCACTTCCTCTTAACCCACTGAGCCCCAGGCAATATAATATAAATGTACACTCCAGGCCCAGCAGGTTCTCAAAAAAAAAAAAAAAAATCAGAAAACACCTGGAATGGGTTAGAAATTAAGGAAAAACAACAAAAAACCGATCCCCTAGGTCATTAAGGGGTCCTAAGGGGCGCCCGAAAGTCGGAATTAACATGGGGAAATGGGTAGGCAAAAACAGGCAAAAACACGTTTTTGCGCGCTCGCGCGCACGCGGTTGGACTTTGAGGGTTTTCAACCATCGGCATTGTTGCATGGGATACGTACGCAGTTCCCATACAAATCTGAGCCCTTTAGGTGCCATAGGACCGGAGTAATTAACCGTGACGCACCTTATGCGTCGCTGGGATTTAGCGTTACATACATTGCCGACGCATACGCTGCGGCGCTGGGGTTCTGTGGGTTAAAGGGCTCAGCGGCTCACGGGGTTAGCTATCTTCATTATCATAAATGTTAGTGTACAGTTAGTTATGTAGAGCAGATTAACCAGACCACTGAGCTCCATACGTAACTCTCATAGGTCTGGCTGTTAGTGTACAATGGACCTCCTATGTGCAATAATAGTAGTCCGAGTTTCTTATAAATGCAAATATATGACATATAGGGAGGTATTAGGGGTACCCATAAAATAACAGAATCGGACAGAGAGCTTCAGGAGTCAGGTCACTGGCCACCCTTTTGATTATCAATATGCCTGTTTCTGTTAAGCACTCCATGCTGTGAAAGCAGAACACTTTACAAAAATGGTCAATGTTTAAAGAGTGGTATATGAGTAATTGTAAAAACAGCAGAAGCCTAATAATGAAGTGTAGAAATAATGGCAACCAATCGCATAACTCATTGTGATAGCGAAAATCAACATGGAATCTTTTGATACGTTGGCGGTACCGGTACTCTCTATATAAAAGATACCTTTATACCGTTACTATTAGTGTTGCCATATGGATTGAGTTGCCAATGAATGTCTATTTATTATTAATGAAACCATAATATGAATAACTGTACAGTACAGTATTGATAGATGCATAAGGATAGACAAATTTTACACTCATGAGATATAAATATCGAATACTGCCTTCACATTACATCATCATGTACAAAATATATCAGAATATGAGATAAATAAAGGCAATATCAAAAGATTTCATTCTCGCGGTATAGGTTTTTCATCACTAACAAAAGAGAGGCACGACAGGGTTTGCCATCAACCTTCTAAAGCTTAAATTATCTTACATGGCTTTGATTACTATTTTAGATCAAAATTTATGGCAAACCAAGAAAACTGTAAAGTGATAATAATTTTGACATGCTTATGGCAGTGATAAATATGGAAAGGGATTTTGTATGAGCTTTGCTCTTTAATTCCTTCCAGCAGTATACCAACATCCACTGCTCTTCCTTGCATATCTTTCATAACTCCATCCATATACCCCCCCAGGGGGTAAGGGGGCCTTCATCTAATGGTGGAGGAAAAAAAGAATATGCCTCACGCATCCTACTGCGTGTCGTACAAGGCGACTAATAGGGGGGATGGCGATAGACTTGTGGACTAACAGCCATTACTATGCAATAAAGTCTTTATCTTAGCACTGTCTTGGTATGGCACTGCCGAGGCTGGTGGGGTGCGGATAGGGGCCACAGGGGATGGAGTCTTACCTGGGCGCTGTTTGGCACCACACCTGTGTCGGCAACAGTGTTTGCATATTGGAGCAGTGTTGGGGCAGGACTTTATTGTTCTATAATCCAAATTGCCTAATATACAGTGGAGTCTTGTTATGGTGCTGTCTTTTTGTAACACTGTTAAGGCTGGTGTGGTTGCAGGTGCAAGTGCTGCAGGGGGACTCTGTCGAGTCTTGCTGAGGCACGGTTAGTACTATACCAACATCAGCCACTTGGTGGGGCAGTGCTGTGGCGGGATTTTATTGTACAGTGAACCCTCCAAATACGCGCAATTTATCTACACGTAATCAAAGCTACGCTTAAACCACAATTGAGGCAACAAATAAAAAAATACGCTCAATTATTCAAATGTACGCGCCGAGCGAACGAGCGGGAGTCGATTCGTATATGTTGGAGAGTTTCGAGCGGCCATATTGGCGTGACGCCGGGCCCTCCAACGTCGTCACCGTTGACTGTGGAGAGAGACACATCTCCGGTACCAAACTATTATGTATCTATAAAGCACAACAGGATATTATGAATCTATTAAAAGACTGTTCTTAGTTTTTCATTGCATGTATCATTTATTGAGCAAACAAAATCGGAAATGGAAGGTGGAGGTGAGATTGTTTACACTTCTTTCGAAAGTCGCTTCAAAGCTTACTGCTCTCCCCTGGCTAAATTATGTGAAGCCAATAGGAGTGTTCAATCTGTAGACAAGCTTGCCAGATGTCACCAGATTCTCCATTTTTTTTAATAAAATGTGAACAAGACTAAGAAGGGTGTCAGTTTCTAAATTATTTGTCGATTTTTCCTGTAGTTAATAGTCTTATGACAAGCGGTTTTAATCTCATATATATTATAATAATCTCTTATATATTTTAGCTCACTACTATATCGTATATTTAAAATAAGAGAGCAAGAAAAAATATTGTGTTGTGAAATAAATCCATTACAAAATGGTAACTACTGGTTGCAAAAAATAAATAGTATATGATATACCTTCTTTTGTATGCTAATGATATATTTATAATAGTGGTATCTAAATTAAACAACGCTTTTATAATTAAATTGACATTTCATTCAGTTACTTATTTTTCTCTGAACAGGACTGCCAGACTTGAGAAGCAGCTCATTTTTTATAGAGGCTGTTGATTGGCTAATGGATAAGAGTATGAGTAGTAAATCAAGATATCTTCATTATTTCATATATATTTTTAAAATACATTAATTACAAGCAATTTCAACAATTGAGTTATGTTCTAGTGATATCCGAACACTGTGGTATAAATTATGTCACATAAAATACACTATTAACATAAATATTATAAAGTCAACACAGACAAAATAAAAAGGTATGAGAAAAATCGCTAAGCGAAAGAGTAGACTGCCTGACGAGAAAGCGGAGTTCTCGAGGCTATCAGCCAATCAGGGGCTGATATTCTAACTTATCACCTCCATGTTGACTTACTCTGGTGTTAGGAAGACAGTGCATATGTTAAAAATACAGAGGCTTGTGATTGGCTAAGGCAGGTGAGATGTAAGTCGAGGCTCAGTCAGTCTACAAATCTCGCTTACTTGTTGGCTTTAGCAATTTGTATTTCGCTTGTGTTCACTTTATAATATCTATGTTATTAATGTGTTATATGTGATATATTTTAGCTCTCAGGGTTCGTATATCACTTTAGATTATCACATTATCATTAAAATTGCTTACAAGTTTAGAGTTTCAATAATATATATGGAATAATGAAGCTATCACAACTTTATCAACACAAATCAATCAACAACCAATCAGCATCTTCTGTATACAATATTCTACTCTACAATGAAAAATAGACATGTATTTTATAAAATATATATCCATTAGATGTATCTGTTAAACACCATAATGTAGGAAAAATAATTCTAAAAATTATACTTGATGTTTTGAAATCACAACTAAAGAGATATAGTAAGTATTAGCAATGTTCACATTTTATTATTTTATTTGTGATAAATTAAAGAATCTGGTGACATCTGGCAAGTGTCCACAGATTGAACACTCCTATTCCTTAATATGTATATGAGCTATTGAATTATCTCACTTGACACTATGTAGGCTATATGAAACTATATACAGGGTGTATTACTTTTCGACTCAAAACTTTACCAGTAGGCCTAGGTAGCTAGACCTATTATTTCGGTCGATCCGTTTTGGTGCAGTGCTATCGATCGATGGCGCAGATCCATAACATCGGCGTTGCTCAACCACTACCATTGAGAGTTAATCTACGTTTGTGTCTTATTTTTATACATTAAATGTATTTTGTGTGGTAGATTAGGTTATAAAAACATATTTGTACAGTAATATGTTATATATTTGTGGTTTTTAGGTGATGAAAGGTAGAAATAGTACACCTTTCGGTCGGACCAAGACCAATACCTATTTTCCCCATTTATATTTAACTCCCATGAACGAGCAAACGAACGTACGCGCCGACAGCATAGTACGCATCCCCCGCGTAATTTGAGGGTGCACTGTACTACAGTACAGTGGGCCCCACAAGGGTGCGGTTACCTTAGTCCGAGACATGCGCGCACCCTTGTAAAACGCACCCTTGGAGCTTAAGAACCTATGGGAAATTCACTATGTAGTCCGGGGACTCTTAAAACTTACCCTTTTTTTGCCCAATAACCTATGAAAAACATGAACTAAGGAAAGAATACCTGTACAGTATAGAAATATACATGTCTAGTAACTGTTTTTTCTGTTCTAAATCAAGAACTTTCACTTTTGTTTTGGTGGGTAACACGATCGCCCTGGGCGGTGGGTTAGGGGCAGCAGGTGGCTGGGGTGGTGGAGGGGCTGGAGGGTCCATTGTTCACAAAGAATACGGAAGAGAATTGCAAGGCTGCGTCAGGGTACGCTTACACACGAGTCACTGAGTCATCCCGCGCGCTCTGACGTCACAAACATGGCTGCCCGACAAATGCGCATCCAGTTCCGCACGCTTCGCCACCGCACGCTTTGCTTTTTTCGCACCCTTGGATTATAAGCACCGCACGGACATCTGCCGCACGGTTGGAGAATCGCACCCTTTTATTGCGCACCCTTGCGGGGCTGACTGTACACTCCAACTACTGAAAGGCAACCCCGTCTGAGCCGTTACAATGCATGTAATGGAAAATGACGTTAAACCATTGTATGTGTGTAATATAATGAACAACCTTTGCTTTAACCTGACATTCAGATCAAAGAACTCGCTCTGTTCATTCTCCACACGTACTGCTGCCTTTGCACACTCATACATGCTCTGTACCGCTTTCAGCAACTTGCCAGTTGCTCCGTATATTCTCAGTACTTTCCACAAACCTTCTCTATCAACCCTATCGTAGCCCTTCTCCAAGTCCAAAAAGGCAGCATACAACTTTAGTCACTTCTCCAGATATTTCTCAACATATTTCAAGGCAAAAATCTGGTCTACACACCTTCTTCAATTCATGAACCCGCCCTGCTCTTCATCTACCCACTTCTCCGTTCTCGCTCTCACTCTCTCGATCACTACCCTACTATACATCTTTCCAACGCGGGTAAGGGCTGGTCCTATCGAGAGTGAGGGTTGGCATCCTCTACCCTACCATAGTCGTTTCTGTCTGTCTCTTTTCCTGTATTATATTTCCTTCGAGGTGCTGGCGAGAGTGCCCGATTGGGTGGCACTGCAAGGGGGGCTGCGGATGGTGAGGGCATTGGCTCTTAGGGTGCAAGCCCGTGGGCTGATGATCCCCTCCCCCTCTACCCTCTCAGAGACAGATCTCATCTCACCCTGGCCCCTTTGGGGGCCTGAGCATCTAGCACCGCTTCGGTCAAGCAGACTCAGGACTGCTCGGCCAGACAGTCTGGGGAACTACAACATCTTCCCTACTACGCTTAGAAGACATATCCCCCGGTGATTACCACACACTCCTCTCTCCCCTTTACCCTTATACAGGTGGACTATTATACCTGTCTTCCAGTAATCAGGCGTACTTCCCTTCTCCCATGCTAGTTTACATATTTTCCATACCCATTCAATCACTATCTCACCACCATACCTTAGAATTTCCCCACACACTCCATCTATTCCTGATGCTCTTCACTCTTTTCAAGGCTTCACACATTTCTGACCTGATCTCTACCCCTCCACTACTTTTCTTCTTTTCCCTCCCATACCCCATCCAATTATGTTTGCTGGCGTTTAATTCTTTACGTTCAACAATTCATTGAAGTGCTGCCTCCATCTCGCCCATTCTTATCTTTCACACCCTTACTACTTCCCTTGCTACCCTCCTTAACTTTCTTGACCTTTTTCCAGAACAGTTTCTAACACTCCCTCCACTTTACATTTACATGCCTCCCAAATTCCTTATCTGCTCTTCTTTTACTTTCCTTCACTACTCTCTTTTTCTCCAAGTACCTTAACAAATTTCTGTCACTCCAAATCTTCATTCCCTCTACTACCTAAATACTCTCTACTGCATGTAGAGGCAATTATTGTGGGTTAAAACAGAATGATAATATAAGTTTTCAGCCTTGTGACTAGCCCAAAATAACACGTCAGAGGCAAGAATCTTGGAACCAGTGTTAATAACTTCTTACCATGTCTGAGCGGGTAAATGTGGTCATAATGGCAATCTATGATTATTTTTGTACTTATGCATATAATGTTTAGTACTGTACAGTATAGTAAACCCATAATGACATCAAAATTCAATTGTGTATTGCTCTGTATCGATAACATTTTGATTGCATGAGCATAACTTTGGCTCATGTTATGGATATTCTTATTATATTTGTTTTAATTGAAATACCTGTAATAGATTTGTACTATTTAATGTACTGTACTACATGCTTGTGGAGTTTTAAATGCGAAATAAACTGCCAAAGTCAGCCTGCTCTTCCTCTCATTTATTTATTTGATGGGTTGCTGGAATATGGCTAATTCTTGCCTTTCATTATCTTCTTCTTACGATGCAAGACATCTACAATAATAACTAAGTCACTATACTGTACATACATACATTAAAATGTAAAACTTGCAAACTAAACAAACCAAAATTGGGACAAGGACAATATAAAGTCAAATTAAATTATCAAAATCGCTATGTGGAAACAACGCTTACTAAAATGAAAATTATTAAATAAAAGAACACAATCCACCACATAGGGTGTACATCACTACATGAGCAAGTTAATCTGTTTCCCAAGCAAACCAATCGCACATATAACAACGCACTATCGTCACGTTAAAGGAAGTAGTCAAGTTTGGGAAGTCCGGGACGTTCTGGCAAATTTTACTAAACTCTGCATGAATAAAGAAACTACATGTTAAATGTCAAAATATTATTTAAAATCAAATTTGCAACATGACAAGACATTAACAATAGTAAAAAAATACAAATATTGATAAGATATCTATACTATTACAAAATAATATATAAAATACAGTACAGCACTCACTAACGATAGTGCTATCGGGTAGGTACCTGTAAGCATAGCATGCCTCAAGTGAATTTTAGACTGAGTGTTCCACACATAAGTGCAGTTTTAGTCTCTTGTCCTAATGGCGGCGTTCCAGGCAACCCTGTTAAGGGCTGCTTCACTTGTCAAGTTCTTGGATTTGAGATCGGCGCGTATAGTCCGATCCCAGGTCTTCCTCGGTCCACCCCTTGGTGCAGCTCCCTCCACAATCAGACCTGCATTTTTTCACCCAATTTTGTTCATCCATTCTCTCCACATGTCCATACCATCCCAGTCTACTTGTACGCATCACCTCGCTAATACTCTAATACTCTAATACTATGATGTCTTAAACCACTGAGCACCAGCTAATTAATAATAAATGTACACCCCAGGACCAGCAGGTTGTACAAAAATTGTTTTTCCAGAAAACACCAGGAATGGGTTAGAAATGAAGGAAAAACCACAAAAAAAACGATCCCCTAGGTCATTAAGGGGGCCCGAGAGTCGGAATTACAAGAGGGGAAATGGGTAGGCACAAACATGCAAAAACATTTTTTGCGTGCTCACGCACAAGCGGCTGGACTTTGAGGGTTTTCAACCATCGGCATTGTTGTTGTTGTTGTTGTTCCCCAAGCTGCCTGACCGAACAGCCCCAAGGCCCCGAGCAAGGCCACAACCGAGCGCCCCCACAGAACCCTCCGTGCCGACCACAGTAAAGCCTGGGTGACCAAAGCCACTCCATGGCGGGGAGCTGAGGAGGGTGCGGACACGCCCGGGAAACCAAAGCCTCACCCAGGGCCCTGTGCCCCTCAGCAATTATGAAGAGAAAGTTGAGGGGCAAAGGAAAAATGTGACGCTTTAGCTTCCAATCTTGGTAGATTGGGAGGTCAATCCACGGAAGAGACGCCGTCACTTGAGATCTAGAAAATATATAAGTAAAAGGAACAGTCAGAGTAAGCTATGGGTATGGCAGAGATCGCTCAGTTCTCACTCTGATAGACCAGCCCATCACCAGCCATCGGCATTGTTGCGTGGGATACTTACACAGTTCCCATACAAATCTGAGCCCTCTAGGTGCCATAGGACTAGAGTAATTAACCGCGACGCACCCTATGCGGCGCTGGGGTTTAGCGTTACATACATTGCCGACGCACGTGATGCTTCGCTGGTATCCAGTGGGTTGAACACTAGATTATCTGCACTAAAAGGCAACAAGTAGACACAAAATTGTATTAATTACAAACAGAAAAAATTATCTACATGATCTACAAACACCAAGGAGGTAATCCAATACCCTACCTTTTCTGGTTTGAGGAGGTTGAGCTTTGTGGTAGGGTCTGGTTTGATCTCCTGAAAGACGTGCTTGGCTGAGAAGAACTGTGGATCAACCTTGGCCGGGTCCAGGTACCCCTGACACACCACAAAGATCTCAGCAGACTCATAACGGGAGGCCTGAGGTTTGGTCGTTTCAACCTGGTGATAAAGTAGGGATTATTAGGACATCCAAAACTGAAACCATACCTCTTATGGATCACCCAGTCTTAATAGTGTATGTATGATGGATAAATGTACATGCAAATAAATTTTGGAATACTGTTCATTAAAGTCATGCACATTATCTTTACTTTATCATACTATGTGTCTAAATGATCCATCCAGATTCCATCCATATTCCAAGAAGCCAGCAAGTAGCCAATGGATTATCTCAGGTTATATTGTGTACAAAAGTGGTTTGTGTTATGTGAAAACTGTTAAACTGGGCAATTAAGACTTTAGTAATACAGTACTGTACTGTAATTATTTAAACTGTAGCCTATTTATATTTATGGACTACATTGACAAGTTCGTTTTGGTCTTACACACACATTTTTTATTCAAACATATCATATTAGCTAAAGACTACAGTAAACTAATAGATGGCTGCACAAACCTTCTTGAAGAGTTTTTTGAAGACATACTCCAGGTTGAAGAAATCCTTAGATCTGAAGACCTTTGTGATAAACCACCCGCCCTTTTGCAGCATCTCACACGCCAGCTTGAAGGAGTGCAGCACCAACAGGTTCTGCTGATAGGCATCGTGCAGCCAGTTCTGACCTGGAAAGTTGAAGGAAAGTTTGTTGAGAAAAATAGGAAATTATTGTATAGTTCTGTTCATTAGAGGGCCGCTCTTGGACAGCAGGATGTACGGGAATTGTATGAGATTGGGAGAGTTAACCCCTTCGACCCCAGGGACGCACGTGATGCGTCACCTATGTATGTAACCCACAGTCCTACCGACGCAGCTTATGTGACCGCCTCAATTACTCTTGTCCTATGGCACCTAGATGGTTCAGATTTGTATGGGAACTACTTAGGATCCCACGGAACAGTACCGATGGTTGGCAACCCCCCAAGTCCAGCCGCATATGTTTTATGTTGTTTTTCCTTCATTACTAACCCATTTGATGTGGGGAGATTGTAGGCACCAATCGATCAGGGCTAGACCCAGGTGAGGTTATAGGCATGTGATAAAGAGTCGCTGGAACTCCTGTTTCATTTGCTTGGCCTCTCTTACTGATTTTCTTTGTGCCTCATTTACACTGAGAGCAATCCAGCTAGCTCTCACAAACACCTCCTCCTCCTATCCACTTCACTATACTAAACATGCACACCACACTTCATTCCTCCACACCAAAATTTAAAAAAACAAAAAACAAAATTATGAATTCTAGCCCAGCCTCGGAGTCCCCAGGGGGGGGACCATAAATGCCCCCACACCCGACCGACCATCCCCTGATGACCCCACACAATTACCTGGACCTCGGCCTGTTACTCTTTATATTAATTTCTGCAACATTCGTGGACTTTCCTCTAACTTTCACTCTGTTGAGCACCATCTCTCCTCCTACAAACCTGATCTTCTCTTCCTCACCGAAACTCAGGTGTCTGTAGCAAACTCCAGCAGCCCCTTCTCTGTATCCTCCTACTTTCTCTATCCTAGTTTCAAAGCCAAAGGCGGATGTTGTGCATATGTGCACAACAAACTCACTTGCTCTCGTGTTCCCGATTTCGACTCCTCTGAATTCTCAACTTTATGGCTCAAACTTTCCTGTCATTCTCTTACTAAATATTTATGTGCTGTCTATCTTTCCCCTAACTCTACCAACTTTCCCAAATTCTTTGACTATCTAAACTCTACAGTGGAACACATTCTATCCATTTCTCCTTTCTCAGAAATCTCCATCTTAGGAGATTTACACGTTCACCACCGCCAATGGCTCTCCTCTCACACTACTGATCCACCTGGTGAACAAGCCTATGTCTTTTCTATCCTAAATGACCTACAGCAGTTAGTTCAGCAACCCACCCGTATCCCGGATCGCATCGGAGATCGGCCCAACATTCTTGACCTGTTTCTAACTTCTAACCCTTCTTCTTATACTGTCGATCTTTTCTCTCCTTTGGGCTCCTCCGACCATAAACTTATCTCTGTCACCTGTCCTATCTCTCCAGTACGGCCACCCGATCCTCCTAGCCAGCGGCGCTTGTGGCACTTTGGCGCTGCCGACTGGGAGGCTCTTCGGCAGTACTTCTTTGATTTCCCATGGAATGATTTCTGCTTCCATGGCCGAGGACCCTCGGAGAGTGCTGAACGCATTACCGAGGTAATCCTATCGGGCATGGAAGCATACATTCCATTCTCTTTCTCTCAGACTAATGCTAAAAAATCTTGGTTTACTCACGCCTGTTCTACTGCTGTCCGCAATAAGGAGGAAGCATTCAAACGGTACCGACGCCTTAAAACTCAAGACTCTCATTCTTCATATGTTTCTGCCCGGAATCAAGCCAAATCTGTTCTTCGACTTGCCAAACACTCTTTCATCAATAATAAATGCACTGAACTATCCAACAATTTCTCTTCCCAAGCTTTCTGGTATCTAGCCAAAAACCTCTCCAACAATTTCTCTTCCTCGTCTTTCCCTCCCCTTTCCCACTCTGATGGCACAACCATCACTTCTTCCTCTGACAAAGCTAAACTCTTCGCTCAAACTTTTGCTAGAAACTCCACCTTGGATGATTCCGGTGCTATTCCTCCCTCTCCGCCCTCCTCTCTCTTACTTATGCCTAATATCCTAATCTCTTCTAAAGATGTACTTTCTACCCTCTCTGGGCTTAACACTAATAAGGCGTACGGTCCGGACGGTGTTCCTCCTATTGTTCTCAAAAACTGTGCTTCCGTGCTGACTCCCTGCCTAGGCAAACTCTTTCGTCTCTGTCTATCCTCTAACGTCTTCCCTTCATGCTGGAAGTTTGCTCACATTCAACCTGTCCCAAAGAAGGGTGACCGCTCTCAACCCTCCAACTATCGTCCAATTGCTCTCATTTCTTGTCTTTCTAAAGTTTTTGAAACTATTCTTGCTTCCAAATTTCTTAAGCATTTCTCTTCTCATAATCTGCTCTCAGATCGCCAGTATGGCTTCCTTAACCCATGGGATCCGGGGGGCCTCATATGAATTTTGGTATAGTCAAACTTCATAATTCAGTAGCTACTGATTGAGACCATCTAGAGCAGTCAACGTTTTTGCATATTGTAGAACTTTTTGTTGTCTGTAGAATGCCGTAGAGATGACGTTGCTACAACGCGTGGTTGCCAAGTTCTGATGATTGTAGCGGCGATTTTTAGCCGCACATTTTGCCTCATATGAGGCCTCCCGGATTCCAAGGGTTAAGAGTCGCTCTACTGGTGATCTTCTTTCATATCCTACTAACTCTTGGTCATCCTCCTTTCGGGACTTCGGTGAGACTTTTTCTATTACACTAGACATATCGAAAGCCTTCGATAGAGTCTGGCATATCTTTAATTTCTAAACTACCCTCCTTCGGTTTCTATCCCTCCATCTGTGCCTTTGTCTCTAATTTCCTTTCCGGCCGTTCCATAGCCGCGGTTGTGGACGGCCATTGTTCACTTCCTCACCCTATAAACTCCGGTGTTCCTCAGGGCTCTGTCCTATCTCCTATTCTCTTTCTAATTTTTATAAATGATCTCCTTAACTGTACCTTAATTCCCATCCATTCATACGCAGATGACTTAACCTTACACTACTCCATTACTTTTTCAGAACGCCCCAGCCAGCAATCCCTCAACGACAAACGTAATGAAGCCATACAACTCTTAAATTCTGATCTAAATACTATTTCCAATTGAGGCAGAGAAAACCTTGTTAACTTTAATGCTTCCAAAACCCAATTTCTCCATCTATCTACCCGTCAGGATCTCCCAGCGGACTATCCCTTATTCTTCAACAATACAAAAATCAACCCTTCATCTTCTCTCAATATTCTTGGTGTCTCTTTTTCTTCTGCTCTCACTTGGAAGGACCATATTACCAGTCTTGCTAAGGCAGCCTCCCAGAAGCTGGGTGTGCTCAACCGCCTTAGGGGGTTCTTTTCCCCTGCACAGCTTCTTGCTCTGTACAGGGGCATAGTGCGCCCTTGTATTGAGTATTGTTCACATGTGTGGGGAGGTTCCTCTCACACCACTCTCCTAGACAAGGTTGAAAGGAAGGCCTTTCGTATCATTAACTCCCGTCCACTCACCAACTCTCTGCAATCTCTCTCTCTCCGCCGCAATGTTGCATCTCTCTCGCTATTCTATCGCTACTATAATAATCAGTGTTCCTCAGAGCTATCCCAGTGCATACCACCTCCTTTACGTAGGGCACGTGGTACCCGTCTTGCAACTCAATCCCACCCCTACTCTGTGGAACTCTCCAACCCAAGAGTGAAACGTTACTCTCAAACTTTCTTCTACTCAACAGCTGAGCTCTGGAACTCTCTCCCAGAATCAGTCTTTCCCGCTTCCTATGACTTAAATTGCTTCAAACTCTGTGTGTCCAGGCATTTTGGCTCGAACGTCCCTTGATTTTGGCCCTGTCACTCTTTCAACTATGGGGGAGGCACTCGCTATAGGCAGTTATGCCTTTTGCCTCCCTCAATCACATAGAAAAAAAAAAAAAAAAAAAAATCCCATGTTTTCAGGAGAAAAAAAAATGAAATTTGGCTGGGCCTGGAGTGTCATTTATTATTATATCGCTCGGGATCCAGTGGGATAAAGGTGTCTGTGTGTGTTTTTAGATAACCAAGAACATACAATACTAACTGAAGACACAATCCAACTGCAACAAAGTTGCGTAGCATTACTACTGACTGAGAGAAGACATTCTAGGATAATCTTAGTTAGTTTGGTTGAATGGCATACAGTGGTCCCTTAATCCTTTCAAGCACAGGACGCGATTTGAGTCTGTTCTGGGATACTTTAAAGCCTTTGTGACCATCAGGGGTGTTTAGAAACCTTTAGTTTAGTTACTTCAACCTCTGCAGTTGTCTTTGAGTTAGCTGTGGGCAGAAAACAAATTTTGGAGAGGTAATTATAAGATTAAGAGAACTCTATTTCTGATTGCTAATCAGCAACCCGTGTACACACGTGCGTGAAAGGGTTAATGACATAAACACTAAATAACGTAATATAACATGAAAAATTTACATGTCTACTAAATATCACTCCTGGCTCCTGAAACTATATTTTGTTAAGTACTGTATAATCTAATGTATTAATTTCACTCCCAACTAAGCATGTTTAATTTGTATAGCCTCACATTACAAATAATTATTGTATTATCAGGTTTACTTCTTATTTAGCTGCCAGTGAACATGTTTCTTATAATTAGTCTGCTAAAAATAGTGCATTTTATTATTATAGTTTGTGATCTTTAGCACGTTCAGTGGCTACTACGGAAATATCTTCCCATGCGTATTTGGGGTACCAATATGATTTCCACTCTCAAATCAGGCAGATAAATAGGCTACCGGCTATATTTCTTATTAGACCAGTGACAGGAAATCAATCAATGTGTATCAGAATGTCATAGAACACAGTGCCAGCAAATTACGCATGTGGAAATGTAGGCAATTAAAAAAAGACGATGATAGCAAGGACACAAAATAACTGACAACACTGCCTCTCCCACGGGCAAGGGTTTGGGTGATCAGCTGACGGCGGCCTGATAAACGTACAGTACACAGTGTTGCCAAAGTCATCTATTTTTCTCACCATTGGGTTAGCTTGGATTCTTTCTTAACCATTTGAGTACAAGCAACGTGTGTTATCTATTATTCTAGCTATATTTAGACGATATTATGCAGCTTAGGAAGGATCTGTGGTAGTTAATCCACTGAGCCCCAGCTAGTTAATAATAAATGTACCACCCAGGACTGTCAAGTTTTGAAAAAAAGAAAAAATCCAGAAAACACCAGGAATGGGTTAGGAATGAAGGAAAACCCACAAAAAAACGATCCCCTAGGTCATTAAGGGGTCCTACGGTGTGCCCAAAAGTCGGAATTAACATGGGGAAATGGGTAGGCAAAAACAGGTTTTTGCGCGCTCACGCACACGCGGTTGGACTTTGAGAGTTTTCAACCATCGGCATTATTGCGTGGGATACTTACACAGTTCCCATACAAATCTGAGCCCTCTAGGTGCCATAGGACCGGAGTAATTAACAGTGACGCAACGTATGTGACGCTGGGGTTGGTGGAAAAATACATTGCCGACGCACTGTTTGCGTCGCTGGGGCTCAGTGGGTTAAAAGAGTTGGTGGAGATAGTTTGAAGCCTTATTATTGCTAGAGGTCCTTCCTAAGCTGAATTAAATTGTATAATAGTTGCCAGAATAGGATGAAAAGGACGTCCCTGGTACTGTAAGGGTTAAGTATAGAGTTTGCGAGATTGAGGGAAGGAACTGGAGTTCTCGAATAGGGGCACCAATCCTGACACTATTCTTGACTTACAGTGTGCTGGGGTTGATAGCCTCTGAAGTACTATTCTAACTGACTACCTTTACCATCATTCTTATTTCTAACTTTTTTCCTGAGAATGGTGAAGGCAGTGGGGCCATAATGGTGTGCCCCATGGTTCCCTAGTGTCTTACTCTCACAGCCCACTGGCACAAGTTTGCCTTTCTCTCTGGCGTAGGGATGCGGCGACCCCATCGCGCTCTATTTTGGTGGTGCAATCAACTTCTGGAGCTGTGGACCACTGGTTCCTATTTTCAGAACATTCCTGTGCTTGGTATGCTTCCAGCCAGGGCCCCACTGGGGTAAATAAAATAGCAAAACAGTGGTGGAACTGCCATCCGGGTGAGGGACTGCTCTGGGTCTGCTCCTTCAGTATTCATGATCATAATCCACTTAATGTAAATGGCACTGTGGAGTGGGTCAGTGGAGGCATGTCTGGGAGCCTGGAGGCAGTTTCTGCCATGGCCATCCCTTTTGGGGCGCTTCCTCTGGAAGCGGGGCGTCAGATTTGATGATGATGAATTGAGCTGGTTCAATAACTTCCAAAATTTACTAATTCCTTGAACGTGACGATAGTGCGTTGTTATGTGTGCGATTAGTTTGCTTGGGAAACAGATTAACTTGCTCATGTAGTAATGTACACCCCTATGTGGTGGATTGTGTTCTTTTATTTCATAAATTTTATTTTAGTAAGCGTTATTTCCATATAGCGATTTTGATGAGTTATTTTACTTTTACCTTGTATCGTCCCAGTTTTGGTTTGTTTAGTTTGCAAGTTTTACATTTTAATATAATTTTTTTTTAGACTGTTTGTAATGTATTATTCATAGCTTCACATAAGCTTTCATCATATTATAATTATTGTCTCCCTCATTTAGCCTCATTATTTTGTCCTTAATCTTCAATTTGCTATTGACTTACTAATAATATTTTTTGGGGATCACTTTCACATTTATCCACAATATTTTTTTCAATTTCCTGTTTCCTGATTCAGACTTACTATACTAGTTTCTTAGCCTCCTATATTATTCCATGTTTGTGCATTTCTCCTTTTCCTGGCTAATACCCATGTTTTGTCTTGTTAATCTTTAGCTATTCTACATCTGTTATTAACCCGGGAACTGCAGGGAGACTCTTAAGAGTTCCCCCGGCGGACTGCGGGGAGACTCTTAACCCGGGAACTGCGGGGAGACTCTTAAAGAGTTCCCCCGGCGGACTGCGGGGAGACTCTTAAGAGTGAGTGAAAAAAAATCAACTTTTGACATCGAAAAAAAAAAAAAAAAAAAAAAAAAAAAAATTGGCCCATGGGCCATGCAAAATCTCAGTCCTCTACCTCCCCTCCTTCCCCACTTTCCTCCTCTCCTTCAGTTATCACCTATTTTCCCTGTTATTCCCTTATTCTGAGGTATATTTTCGTGCTAACATTAGAAATCCGGTTGGAGGGTGTGGTCATCACTGATAGCAAGCGAATGCAAGAGAGAGAGAGAGAGTATCGATCGACTGTGTCTCAGTGGCCTTGGGGGAAATTGGCGGGAAAGCAGCTTGCCTCACCCATACATTATACAACTCGCGGGCTATATCTCCGATTTTGACCATCCAAACGCTGTTTTCACTCGTTTTATTGTTGTTTCAGGTTAATACCTTTATAATCAACCCATAATAGGCGCATATGGATAAGTATTAATGCTATTAATGGTACAATGAATATTTTAGTGACGGAAACACCTCAAATACATGCGCACAGGGAGAGGTGTCTAATTACCCCCATGCGCACTTCAGAGGTTAAACCAATCTCTGATCTTTTCAGTCTCGTTTCCTTGTTTTGGTACGTACGGTACCTATTAACTATATCCTCATAAATTTGTCTAAACAAATCATATTTCTCATTTACATTGCTTTTCTGTTCAATTCCACTCCAGTCCGCATCTCATAAGTAGCATTTCAATTGCATAAAGTCGGCTTTCCCATAGTTAAATCTCTCTTCTTTATGTTTTTCCTTCTCTGGCACTTCTGGATAGCCCATCATGATTTCCATTTTGATTGTCACGTGTGGTAAACTATCAATGGAAGTTAAATATTACTAAGCTATAATGAATCAAATAAATAAATCTAAATGAAAACTACTCCATATCTAAATTGAATTCAATCTGAAACAAGCTAATTTATATCCAAAGGTCTCACATAATAAATTAATATATAGGGTAAGGTTATAAGGGTTAATATTAGCCAGGAATTCACTCACCAATAGTTCCACGTGGCAATGAGGCAAGGGAGAACGTTTTACCCAATATGGCGGTGGACAATGGGGATCGAGACTTCGGTCCCGAGACACGAGTCAAGTTAAAGAAAGAATAAATGATTACATGGGAATGGACATGATTATTATGCTTATCTGTCAGTCAGTCATGGCGTCGATGAGAGCGTCGTGATGGTGTATCTGTGTGTATTGCTGTATGTGTATTGTGATTAGAGGCACAAAAGCACGATCAACTGAGGGCGGAAAATTAGATGTTAACTGGTTGGTGTTCGTGAAGGCTCTGGTGTTCCTCGAAGGCACACCTTGCTGCCTTGGCAAAACGCCAGGAGCCCAAATTATCGTACCGCATCTAGGTTGCTCTATACGATAAATTATATTAATATATATGATAAATTCATATATACTACATAAGACCATGGCATTATTGCTTAATAGCATATTAGGCCTTTTATAACTTAACTTATTTACAATCTTATAATATACGATCTACTCGTCCTACGTCGTGCTGTAGGAGCGATCGTGACGTCACAGAGACATACGAGATCACAAAAGAGTCATATTCTATCGTATTTATACGATACACTCCCCCCACAAAAAAGACCTGAACCCCACCTTAAACCTAAAGTTGCCCAGAGGCTATCTTCTGACGCCACAAGTCGACGGCGCCAGCAGCAGCGCGTCTGGGACGCGTCCCGGTCCAGAATGATCACCATCAGGAAGAGGTGAGTCGTTCCTTTGAGAATCCTCGGACCCAGCAATAACAGGTGGAGCATCAGATTGCAATGCGGAATCGAGCTCCAAAGCGTACAAACGTGCGATAGGACGAACAGTAGTTCCAGTGGCTGTCTTCAATAGCGCCACCCGCTCTACAGAGTCTGACCCCTTGTATACCTCCAACACGCGGCCTAATTTCCAGTATAAACGAGGACTATCTTCGTTAATTAAAACAACTTCACCAACAGTAGGTGCCGTTGGTCTACCAGAGGGAGAAACACTCCTTTCCCTCAATGCTAGCAGATATTCACTAATCCACCGTTTCCTAAAATCCTCGATTATCCTGGATATATACTGGTATCTCTTAGACACCGCTACCTCAGAGTACAACGAGGGATCCTCTAACTCTACTATGGACTGAAAATCAGATGGAAACGCAGTCAATGGTTTTCCATATAGCAAGTGAGCTGGCGTTAATGGTAGTGGTTCTTGCAGGTCGGTGTACACATATGTAAGCGGGCGATCATTCACGACTGCCTCTATCTCTGTGAGGACTGTCGTCAACTCACTCTTCTTTAATAGAGCACGTCCTACAACCGCTCTGAGTCCTGACTTTACTATACCGACACATCGTTCCCACATTCCACCAAACCAAGGTGCCTTAACTGGAATGAACCTCCATTTGCACTTCTTCTCTCCCAAAAAAGTGATGATAGTAGGATCACTAATCATATCCTTTAGATATTTTGATTCTTGGACATAAGTGGGAGCATTGTCGCTAAGAATGAGTTGAGGGAATGAACGACGGGCACAAAACCGTCTAAACGCCAGCATAAATTCTTTGCTAGACATATCACATAGTTCTAGGTGTAGACTACTGCTCGAGATGTTGCACAGGTAAACAATAATATATAAACCTTCTCATGCTCCCTCGTCTTCAATGCCCGTGTAATCTAATCCTACCGCTTGGAAAGGTTCTACGTGCTTTACACGGCATTCAGGTAGAGGTGGAGCTGGTCCAGTTGCATATGGTTTACCTTTTAGTCTCTGGCATATTACACACTTTCTTACTACGCGTCGAGCCACTTGTCGAACCCTGGGTATCCACCATGCGAGACGTAAATTTGATATAATATGACATACCCCGTAGTGTTTTACTTCCCTATGTGCACGTATGATCAATAAATCAGTAATGTGATGTCTTGTTGGCATAAGTATAGGGCGGTTTGTGCCGTCTGGTACACCCGACCACTTCAGGCGACCCTCACACCTGATGAGGCCATTGTCTAGGTGCAACCTTAGTTGACGCACTATATTAGGCATTAATGTCTTATTCGAGCTTTACAAGGATTCTAATTCATTGGAAAAGGTTTCTACTTGATCCAATTTGATCAAAGTTACTTCAGCTGCTTTAAATTCATGAGCATCAATGTTGTGACCTCTGTTGCAGAGTTGGCCCGTTACGTTAACCTTGAGATTGGATACATATCGCAATACCCAAGCTACAACTCTGACTAGTTTATTATAGTCGCCGAATCTTGCCCACTCTATGATTGGACCCGGTGGCTCTTTTGGTTGGGCTGTAACTGCCACTGTTTCCAGTGGCAGAAGTCCCTCACCAACAGCATGCCATATCGTCCATTCACTTTCATGGAGCAGCCACCTTGGACCATGCCACCACAATTCGGACTTCATTAACTGGCTAACCATTATACCCCTAGTTATGAGATCACTAGGGGTTTCTTTTGTATTTACATAATGATAAGCAACATCTGGCAAAAGGGCTCTAATCTCATCTACCCTATTCCGCACATAAACTGGCAGAGACTTCTTGCTATGTATCCAGTTGAGTGCGACCTGACTATCGCACCAAACGTGAACGATTTCAATATTTAATTCGCTCTCGTATGCTGCGCGTACATGTTGCACCAGACGTGCTAATAGCAGCATGGCAGTCAATTCCATTTTAGGGATAGTTACCTTTTTAACCGGGGCTACCTTGGCCCGGGCTGTAACTAAATGTGCCCCAAATGAAGTAACGACATATATGGCTACCCCGTATGCCGTGGCGCTAGCATCGCAAAACGTGTGTAACGTAACGTCACCGAACGCCGCCACTTTACGAGGTATAGGTTTAGTACATAGGATGGCATATTCATTCAACAACAATGTCCCTTGGTCATTCAGGTCCTCGGGCAGACTGTCATCCCATCCTATTTTACGTCTCCAAACTTCCTGCATTAGAATCCTAGCTCTTATGGTAACGGGTAATGCTAGACCCAAAGGATCAAAAAATTGCGCAACTTTGCTTAACAGACTTCTTTTGGTGTGCGCTCCTGTCTGCTGAGCAAAAGACCTTGTTTGAAAAGTTAGTACAGTAAAAGTCCTTTAATCCGACGACCGATGATTCGAATCTCCCAATAGTCCGAATTTTTCAATTTGAGGCCAAATCCGAATTCACCCGATGGTCCGAATTTCAAGAAGTCCCAAAGTCCCCTTTTTGAGGCATTAGTCCACTCAAATGACACATAATGGAGCACACACATATCATATGTTCATGAATTCACTTTAAAAGTTTACCATTGGTCTGAATGTTTTGAAGTAGGTAATAGGCTACAATGACAATGGTAAACTTTTGAAGTGATTTCATGAACATATGATATGTGTGTGTGTCATTTGGGTGGCCTAATGCCTCAATGTTTTCGTCAGGCCATTAATACACAGGTTCATAGGGGTAAAGTCCGATAATCTGAAAAATCCACTAATCCGAACGAGGGCCGGTCCGCTGCCCTTCGGATTAATGGAAGTTTACTGTATGTCATGTTTAGGTTGCCAGATCATCCCCAAATTTCTGGACTTTTCCTGGTTAAGAGATGCCGTACCATCCACCTGTATCAAACTCTGAAGATCTTCACTATTAGTAACCCACTCGCGGAGAAATAGATGTGCATCCCCAAACAATCTGCATGCTTGCCAGTATGTATATAACAAATCATCCTGACTATCGCTAGAACCCTGCAAATTGTCAATATATAATCCGCGAGATAGTTTACTTGTGTCCTCATGAGTGTCAGCTAGATGTTTTCTGATTGTGGCATTTAACAAAAACTGCGAGCACGTGGCCCCAAAGAGTACAACCCGAAAACGGTATATTATGATTGGACTCTCAGAGTCGCTAATGTCGCTGAACCAAAGAAAGCGGGTAACATCTCTATCTTCCTCCTTTAGCTTGACCATCAAGAATGCTTTCTCGATGTCACTGGTACAGTCAGGACCCCCAATACACGATTCCACAATTCGCGAAAACCCTAATACACGAGTTACCCCTCGAAAATAACATTAATTAATTAAGCATTAATTATGCGAGGTGGTACCACAATACACGAATCGAGAGCTAAGAAGGGGCCAAATCCGCTATTCCCGCTTGATACCCGAGCACGTCTACGTTTCGCGAGGCCCAGGAGTAGCTCTGAAAAAAGAAGAAGACGGGCATACGCCTGCCTTCCCTCCCGCTTACCCTCCCTCCCTCCCTCCCACAGTCCCGCTCAAGCGCTCATAGCCGTGCGGAGTGACCAAACGTTTGTAGTGCCTGCCACTTTTTTCGCCATGCCACGCCAATATAAGAAGAACACACAAATGAAGGTGGAATTGTTGTTTCGCAAGAAAAGAGGAGAAGGAACTGTGCAATAGGCTTGTCAGAGTAAACTGTTCGTACGATTTGGTTAGGGAGGAGAAGTTGGAGAAAATCGTGAAGTCCTACGGTCCTAGTCCTAGCCTATCTACTACTAATTTTAAGGATAGTTTCATATTTTTATTCATTGTTCTTCTTATATATAACATATAGACTGTACTGTAGAGCCAAAAATGTCGAAAATAGGGCCAAAAATTTCGAAAATAGGCCATAATTGAGAGATGTCACCCAATCTAATTATTCCCATTTAAAGTTAGTTCCACAATACCCGAATTCACAATACGCGATGCCTCCTGTCACCCCTATTCTCGCGAATTGGGGGTCCTGACTGTATAGGCGTACTTCCCCAGCCTAAACCGCAATAGATGTTGGGACAGCTCCGACACCATGGACGGACCTGTCAACAGGCAGTCATTTAGACTGGGTTGTTGACCTTGGTGGGCAGAGCAGTCATACACCACCCGTATTGGTGTGGTGACGCTGTCTTTCCTTACCCCATGATGGGCCAGATAGTGAACCCTACCCTTCTTAAACGGTTCCTCGACATCGACTCTCTCAATAAAGCCCCTATCTTCATAACTCCGAAATACATCGTCATACCAGGCGCGTGCTCGGTTCGTTAGACAATTTACGCTGTAATGCGTGCAAGCGACCTAATGCCAAACCATAGTTGGTAGGCAGGCTTATGTCACTGTTCTTCCAGGGTAAACTAACTTTATATTGCTTGTCTGAGGCACAGTAGCACACAGACTCTTCAAACCTTTGTAGCGCAACTTCCGAGTCATAATCAGTCTCCATAGGATTAATGCCTATGTGATCCAATCTCCACAGTCGTTCCAGGTCGAACTCGGCAGCCATCTTAGGGTCACTAGGTTGGGAATCCTCCCTTCCCAACTCCTCTGCCGCGGTTACATTGACTCTATATATCGAGATCGTGTCGACCAGGACCTTTGACTGTGTAGTATGCACCTTTCCGCTCATGCAATATCCAAATTTAGTGGGGATTAAAATGACACCACACATCTTTTTAAATCCAGGGTATAATAATGATCCACACCAAGTAGAACATGCACCTCACTCTGATTTCCCATGGGATCTGACAAGTTAACCCCTTTGCTACGTAATGCGTGTTCCACCTTCTTCACACCTACAGATACATATTCTGGTAGGGTGTCTACTACGATACAAGTCATAAAGTACCGGTTCTTACGGTAGAAATATGATATCTCCGCTATCTCGTAGTCTTGCTTATCAGTAACCCCTGTGAAGCCCTGTAATCGAAGAGTCTCAGCCCCTACGATTCGGTGCTTCAGTCCCACTAGTACGAACCTCTTTATAAAGGAACGTTGAGACCCCTGATCTAGAAGTACCCGACAAACCTTGTTGTTGTTGTTGTTCCCCAAGCTGCCTGGCCGAACAGCCCCAAGGCCCCGAGCAAAGCCAAGGCCATAACCGAGCGCCCCCACAGAACCCTCCCCGCCGACCACAATAAAGCCTGGGTGACCGAAGCCACTCCATGGCGGGGAGCTGAGGAGGGCGCGGAAACGCCCGGGAAACCAAAGCCCCACCCAGGGCCCTGTGCCCCTCAGCAATTATGAAGAGAAAGTTGAGGGGCAAAGGAATAATGTGACGCTTTGACTTCCAATCTTGGTAAATTGGGAGGTCAATCCACGGAAGAGACGCCGTCACTTGAGATCTAGAAAATATATAAGTAAAAGGAACAGTCAGAGTAAGCTATGGGTATGGCAGAGATCGCTCAGGTCTCACTCTGATAGACCAGCCCTTGTTACTGTCATTACCTTCCATGGGAATCTGTATTGTGGGCAATATAGTGGTGTCTTGCGTGCTACCTAGTGTCACAGTTGTAGTACCCTCTGTTTTGACGTCTTTGACTTTATCTGCAGTAGGACACAACTTATCAAAGTGATGTCATTTGCAGTGGCGACAGGGCCTTAAGAATGTAGCAGTACATTGTCCCTGCTTACCATGTTCTTTACTTAGACAACCTACACATAGCTTCAATCTTTTCGCCTGTGCTAGTTTTTCCTCATTTGTTGGGTATTTTATGCAGAAACTCCATTTATGTTTGTTGTTACATAGCTTACATAGAATCTGACCAGGTTTCTTATACGCACCCTCTTTCTTTTCTTTAGTCCCCACTGTCATGCTTACTGTTCCCCTCTTCTCCACATTCTCACTCCCTCCCGACACATACATTCTCCCTTTGTTCAATTGTAGATTATTGATTTCCTTACTGAACTGAGTTTTGAACTCCCCCACCTCAAATGATCTTACCTTGTCAAGTATTGCCATAGGAAGCTTCTGACGCAAGATAACGACTATCATTTCCTGCGTGGTAAGCCCTAGGGTGTCTAGCGATCGAGTATGGCACTCCTTATTTTCCCTGAAGCTTGTCAACTCATCAACCTTATAATGTGGTTCTGCGAGCCTTAACAAGGCAACGACATGGGCCATCTTCAACTGCTCTTTATCCCCGTATGTGGACTCTAACAAGTGTACCACTTCAAGATAACTACCACCCACTACTGAAAAACCCTCTATTAAATGTAAGGCCTCTCCTTCCATTTGTCCCTTCAGATAGTGAAACTTGCGGACATTATCCAAAGAGGATTCATGAACCGTAGACCGAAATACGTCCCAAAAAGCTAACCACTCAGTTAACTTGCCCCCAAATGTAGGAAGATTGAGCTTTGGGAGGTGTACAGTATGCTTTGGGTCAGCCCTTCTATGGGCCTCATTATCGCCTCCCTTCTTACTCGCGACAGCATGCTGTAATAGGTACTTCGCTCTAAAGACAGGTTCGTCATAGAGGGCGCGATTATCACACTCTGTAACTATCTCTTCCTCCTCTATCATGTCAGCCACAATCACCTCACTCAGAGCCGTAATACGACCGTGGGTAGCTTGGACGTTTTCTAATCTAGCCTCCAATTCCTCTAGTTCAGCAGTAGTGATGAAAGTGTTGACGTCCACAATTAGCCTATTTAATACTCCCCGAAGTCCCGCCCTTTGATTTTTAGGGGCCCCACTAGACGGTGTCTCTTATTGTCTTTATTCATTTTGCATGTGAGCCTATAGGCTATGTATCTAAATGTTACGTTACAAAGACAACGGCCAAATAATAGTCTAATTAAGAGACGCCGACCGGCAGAGTTCTATGTTATGTTAATGTTATGTTATGTTAATAGTACACTAAATAACAATACCTACTATTGGAATAACTTCCTACAAACACTTGATCACAAAACAAACCCCAAAAAAACTCTACAAAACACTTAACAGCATCACACTTTCCAACACATCATCACATTCCCCAAACCCAACAAAGACCCCACGCTACCCTCCTCGCACCGCCCCATCACACTCCTTTGCTCCCCCTCCAAAGTCATGGAACGCCTAGTATTACAACTAATTACACCCGACCTACCCCTAGCTCCAACACAACATGGCTTTAGGCCACTGCACTCCACAAACACTCTTCTCACAGACCTTACACAAAGAGCTTTTGACGGCATCAACTCAGCTAGACCACCACACAGATCACTATTAGCCACACTCGACATTAGTAAAGCCTTCGATGCCATCCCCCGCCACAACCTAACAAACAAAATCTACAACACACACATGCACAACAACACAAAAAGGTGGCTGGCCAACTTCCTAGCAGGCAAATGTGCACACGTATCTTTTGCCGGTCAGTCATCTAAAATCAGAAACTTTCCAAACGGAGTCCCACAAGGATCCGTCCTATCGCCCGCACTCTTCAATCTGTACATGCACGATATAACTACACCCAATACACCCCAAATAAACTTAGCCTCCTATGCAGATGATATAACACTCACATGCACACACCATGACCCAAGAAGAGCAACAGATCTCCTTCAACCCTATCTCAACACACTACATGGCTGGTGCACTACAAACAGACTTAATCTAGCCCCAGCCAAATCCACTGCAACCCTGCTCACAAGCTGGACAGGTGAACACGAATACATCCCTCAACTCACCATAAACAACACACCCCTAACACATACACACATCCAAAATCCTAGGAGTAACATATGATACTCATATGACATTCAAACAGCACACCACAAACATTAAAAAGAAACTGACACCCAGACTTAACGCCCTCAGGTCACTTGCTCACACAAAATTTGGACACAACAAAGAAACTACCACCACAGTATATAAACAATACATAAGATCAGTGATGGAATACGCAAGCCCAGCCTGGGCTTCTAACCTAGCTGAAACACATCATAAGACCTTACAGACTATTCAAAACAAAGCCCTGAAGATCATTACAGGCTGCACAGCTACTGCACCCACAGATCACCTACATCAAGAAACCAAAATCCTCAAAGTCAAAGACCATCTGGACATGAGAGGCACTCAATTCCTGGCAGCAGCCTCCACGAACCAAGACCACCCACTAAACTACATGGCAACACACCCACAGACACCAAGAAATATCAAAACAACACCCAGCACACGGTATCACACACAATTATTGTCCTCTCTCCCTCCCTGCCCACCCCGAACCAACTTCCAGAAGCACATCCATACTCATATCTCTCGCCAATCCATCCACTCACTCACAGACAACACGCAGCTGCATGCACGACCTCCCGAAATCCATCCTTCCGAATCCTCCCTCCCTCGCGAGGACAGAGTCCACCTGGCCAGGCTGAGATGCGGACATCATCCAGCTCTCCTGAGCTATCAGAAGAGACTGGATGACTCCGTTGTCGACGCCTGCCCGGGATGTAACACAGCACCCCATACCATTAAACACATCATAGAAGACTGCATTTCACACAACCACTTACGCCAACAACATAATCTACACTCAATGAGAGCTCTGTGGGAAAGCCCGATCGTGGCCATGGCCTTCCTCAGGGACTCGGGACTGTTCGGCCAGGCAGCTTAGGGAACAACAACAACAACAACAACAACACTTTCCAACAGCAACACAACAAAATCACATGCTGCAATCACAACAACAGACTCTACTCCTTCATGTAAACAACAAGCAAATACTCTCATCAATCACTTTTCACTTGTCAGCCACCTAAAACCTCACAAAGACGACCGACGTGTCATCCGACGTAGGAGACAATTCCCCACAGACCCTGACTATACACCCTTCACCAATCACCAGACAAAGCATATCATCAACAATCTCAAGCACTCACCCGCCTGTGGCCTAGACAACATACACCTCAGACACCTGGGACCACAAGGCATACAAGCACTAACTAACATATCAAACTACAGCTATTCACACAACACAATACCAGACATTTGGAAGCATGGTATCATCATCACATTCCCCAAACCCAACAAAGACCCCACGCTACCCTCCTCGCACCGCCCCATCACACTCCTTTGCTCCCCCTCCAAAGTCATGGAACGCCTAGTATTACAACTAATTACACCTGACCTAGCCCTAGCTCCAACACAACATGGCTTTAGGCCACTGCACTCCACAAACACTCTTCTCACAGACCTTACACAAAGAGCTTTTGACGGCATCAACTCAGCTAGACCACCACACAGATCACTATTAGCCGCACTCGACATTATTAAAGCCTTCGATGCCATCCCCCGCCACAACCTAACAAACAAAATCTACAACACAAACATGCACAACACAAAAAGGTGGCTGGCCAACTTCCTAGCAGGCAGATGTGCACACGTATCTTTTGCCGGTCAGTCATCTAAAATCAGAAACTTTCCAAACGGAGTCCCACAAGGATCCGTCCTATCGCCCGCACTCTTCAATCTGTACATGCACGATATAACTACACCCAATACGCCCCAAATAAACTTAGCCTCCTATGCAGATGACATAATACTCACATGCACACACCATGACCCAAAAAGAGCAACAGATCTCCTTCAACCCTATCTCAACACACTTCATGGCTGGTGCACTACAAACAGACTTAATCTAGCCCCAGCCAAATCCACCGCAACCCTGCTCACAAGTTGGACAGGAGAACACGAATACATCCCTCAACTCACCATAAACAACACACCCCTAACACATACACACACACCCAAAATCCTAGGAGTAACATATGATACTCATATGACATTCAAACAGCACACCACAAACATTAAAAAGAAACTGACACCCAGACTTAACGCCCTCAGGTCACTTGCTCACACAAAATTTGGACACAACAAAGAAACTACCACCACAGTATATAAACAATACATAAGATCAGTGATGGAATACGCAAGCCCAGCCTGGGCTTCTAACCTAGCTGAAACACATCATAAGACCTTACAGACTATTCAAAACAAAGCCCTGAAGATCATTACAGGCTGCACAGCTACTGCACCCACAGATCACCTACATCAAGAAACCAAAATCCTCAATGTCAAAGACCATCTGGACATGAGAGGCACTCAATTCCTGGCAGCAGCCTCCACGAACCAAGACCACCCACTAAACTACATGGCAACACACCCACAGAAAGAAATATCAAAACAACACCCAGCACACGGTATCACACACAATTATTGTCCTCTCTCCCTCCCTGCCCACCCCGAACCAACTTCCAGAAGCACATCCATACTCATATCTCTCACCGATCCATCCACTCACTCACAGACAACACGCAGCTGCATGCACGACCTCCCGAAATCCATCCTTCCGAATCCTCCCTTCCTCGCGAGGATAGAGTCCACCTGGCCAGGCTGAGATGCGGACACAATCCAGCTCTCCTGAGCTATCAGAAGAGACTGGATGACTCCGTTCTCGACGCCTGCCCGGGATGTAACACAGCACCCCATACCATTAAACACATCATAGAAGACTGCATTTCACACAACCACTTATGCCAACAACACAATCTACACTCAATGAGAGCTCTGTGGGAAAGCCCGATCATGGCCATGGCCTTTCTCAGGGACTCGGGGCTGTTCGGCCAGGCAGCTTAGGGAACAGGAACAACAACAACAACAACAACAACAACAACAACAACAACAACAACAACAACCTACTAATGGATCATATTGAACAAGAAAAATGTTAGGTCAGGTCATATGTCACAGGAAGTCTGAAACGGAAAAGAAAATTATTGGGGAAAGATGATGGGTGGGATGCAGGACTTAGGCAGGTGCAACGATGTGACCCTGCATTCCGGCTCTAACCATCGCTTGGATAGCCATGCCAGTTTATCATAGAGTTGTTCCTGCATCCTGTTATAATATGTCCCCTTGTTCATTGCCTTAAAATCCCTTACTGGTAGCTAATTCCCGGGTCTGGGCACCAATGTGGTAAACTATCAATGGAAGTTAAATATTACTAAGCTATAATGAATCAAATAAATCAATCTAAATGAAAACTACTCCATATCTAAATTGAATTCAATCTGAAACAAGCTAATTTATATCCAAAGGTCTCACATAATAAATTTATATATAGGGTAAGGTTATAAGGGTTAATATTAGCCAGGAATTAACTCACCAATAGTTCCACGTGGCAATGAGGCAAGGGAGAAAGTTTTACCCAATATGGCGGTGGACAATGGGGATCGAGACTTCGGTCCCGAGACACGAGTCAAGTTAAAGAAAGGATAAATGATTACATGGGAATGGATATGATTATTATGCTTATCTGTCAGTCAAGTCATGGCGTCGATGAGAGCGTCGTGATGGTGTATCTGTGTGTATTGCTGTATGTGTATTGTGATTAGAGGCACAAAAGCACGATCAACTGAGGGAGGAAAATTAGATGTTAACTGGTTGGTGTTCGTGAAGGCTCTGGTGTTCCTCGAAGGCACACCTTGCTGCCTTGGCAAAACGCCAGGAGCCCAAATTATCGTACCGCATCTAGGTTGCTCTATACGACAAATTATATTAATATATACGATAAATTCATATATACTACATAAGACCATGGCATTATTGCTTAATAGCATATTAGGCCTTTTATAACTTAACTTATTTACACTCTTATAATATACGATCTACTTGTCCTACGTTGTGCTGTAGGAGCGATCGTGACGTCACAGAGACATACGAGATCACAAAAGAGTCATATTCTATCGTATTTATACGATATCACGTAATCACTCCAGTAGAACCCCTTCCATCCGGTGCTCTCAGATCCGGAAACCCAAGAGATCCAGACTGGCATTTCGATTCACTCATGCTTCAGCCAACCAGACTTGTCTGGATGGCTTGCGAAAAATATAAGTCAATCCAGAAACGAACGAGACGAATAAAAGTTTCCTCACATATTATTTACATCCAATGTTAGATATCCAGACTTGTATGTCAGCCATCTGGATTTCTCTGGATGGCTGAAACCTAAGTTTGGTTAGAAGTTAAATATCTGGACTCATGTTTCAGACATCCGGATTTGTCTGGATGGCTGAAACCTAAGTCTGGTTGTTTAAGTTAGATATCCGGACTCATGTTTCAGCCATCCAGATTTGTCTGGATGGCTGAATATATGTCCGGACATTAGGCAGATCTAGACAGGTTTCTCCCCCAATTAGTCTGGATGGGCGAGGTTTTACTGTATTTCCAATTGGAGGTAAGTATTTAGTATCTAGAATTATAACAGGATCTCTTGTGAAAACCAAGTCTAGTATGGACGGTTCATCTCTACCCCTTCTTGTATTTCCTTTAATATTCTGGATTGATACATTTTTTGTATTAAGTCTAGTAGCCAGCTATGGGGTATGTGCCTGAGTATATTCAGTACATTACCTCATGAATTTAAACTGGTACCAGCATCCCTCTCTTCCCCATTTATCTCTTTGCAATTAAAATCTCGAACTAGTATTAACTCGTTTCTGTGAAATAATTGTTCCATAGTTTTGATAATTTTGTCTTTTAATCTTTGATAGCACTATCGTTAGTGAGTGATTATGTTTTTTGTACTTTTGTTGATATTTTGTCAAATTGCAAATTTAGCTTAATATAAAATTTGATATAAATTGTAGTTTCTTTATTCATACAGAATTTAGTAAAATTTACCAGAACGTCACGGACTTCCCAAATTGACTAATTCCTTGAACATCACGAGGTGCATTGTTATATGTGCGATCAGTTTACTTGGGAAACACATTGCTCATGTAGTTGTGTACACCCTATGTATAAGGTCCCACATAAAAAGTTAATAGAGAAAGTTAGAAGCTATAATATAGGGGAGAAATGTGTGAAATGGATAGAAGCCTTCCTGAAAGATCGGAGACAGAGGGTGCTGGTGAATGGAATAGGCTCGGGGTGGAGGGAAATTATAAGTGGGGTTCCTCAGGGATCTGTGTTGGGACCACTACTGTTCGTTATATTTATCAACAACTTACCTGAAGTTATAACTAATGGAAGTGAGGTATACCTGTATGCGGATGACACTAAGCTGTATAGATGAGTGAGGAGTAAGGAAGATGTGGGTTTGCTTCAAGGAGATGTGGAGGGCATGAAGGGATGGTCTGAGCATTGGTTAATGCCTTTTCATCCAAAAAAATGCAAGTACATGCGGATTGGGACAAGCAAGATAGACAAGGTAGGATACAGTATGTATGAAGCGATGGAGGAAGTGAATGCAGAAAAGGATATAGGAGTAGTGATAGACAATAAGTAAAATTTCTCGGAACATTTAGCGGAAAAGATAAACAAAGCCAATAGAATTGTAGGGCTGATAAGGAGGACATTTGTGTCACTTGACGAAGAAATCTTCAGGAATCTCTATACAGCGCTGGTTAGGCCGCACCTGGAATATGCAAACCAGGTGTGGGCTCCATATATGGTAAAGGATATAGAAGCAGTGGAGAAAGTGCAGAGGAGAGCTAGCAAGCTAGTACCAACGTTGAAGAACGCGGGCTATGAGCAGAGGTTGAGGACACTGGGGCTTCCGACACTGGCATATAGGAGAAAGAGAGGGGATATGATAGAAACTTTTAAGATAGTGTCAGGAAAGTATGATGAGGATGTGTGTGAAGGTATCTTCTTGATGCGGGAGGGAACAAGAACGAGAGGACACTCAAAGAAAATTTACAAAGAAAGAAATAGGCTTGAGAAGGCAAAGAACTCATTTTGTGATAGAGTGGTAAATGAGTGGAACGCACTGCCCCAGTATGTATGTAGTCGATTCCGAATCAATAAGAGAGTTTGAAAGTAATCTTGATAAAGCATGGGGAAGACAAGATTTGAAGTTTGATTATAAAGCAAAAATACAGAATAGTAAAAATGTTGCATCTGCTACCGCCGCCGCCAACACCGTGAACGACCGCAGCAGTGCAAGTACTGGTACTGAGTTGGATACACAGGCCTAGTTTGCCTTTTTCCGGAGGATCTACTGTAAGAAACTGTAAGAAATGTGGTGGATTGTGTTCTATTATTTCAAAATTTTATTTTATTAAGCGTTGTTTCCACATAGCGATTTTGATCAGTTCTTTTGCAGTTATCTTGTGTCGTCCCAGTTTTAGTTTGTTTATTTTGCAAGTTTTACATTATAATCTTCCATTTCCCACACCCTTGTAAATGGTAGCATATTATGCAATATCAATCTTTATATACTGTATATATATATATATATATATTTTTTTTTTATTAGTTTAACCAGACCACTGAGCTCTACAAAGAACTCTCATAGGGCTGGCTCGAAGGATTCGATCAAGATATACAGTCGACCCTCAATTTAACGGACCTCGATACACCGGATTTCGGATTTAACGGACTATGTCCGTTAGGTGGCGGGCACATATTAAGAAAAACAACTTTATGTGTATCATTGAATTGTTTATTCTCTTCTATCTACTGTTTACCTATATTGTTTTATTCTCTTCTATCTAATTAGGTTGAACTTATACATAGAAAGTTTAAAATCTTTATTATTTTGGCATATTTGGGCAAAAACAGAAGTCTGGAGGGAATTTTCCAGTAACAGACTTTTTCCAGTAACGGACAAGCTTTCCCCCCCTATTAGTCCGTTAAATCGAGGGTCGGCTGTATAACTAAACGAGTCAAGATAGAGAGGGAAGGGCAGTAGGGGAACAAATCGAGGAAGGTGAAGACACGCAGACATTTCTCGCCATGTCACCAGTTCAGTCGGACCACATGAGCTCCAAATCAGAGCTCTTATATGGCAGGGCCGAAGGATGAGGCAAGAACTGCTACACCGCAACACCAACCAAGAAGTGATCAGGGCGAAGAATGAGAGATCAGGTCGAAGGTAGAAAAAATCACATCGAGAAGCAAAAAATGCATAACCGAATGGAATCAAGTCACCTTGGCTACATCAGCAACCGAAGAGACAAATCAGGTCAGGAGTCTGCTACCTAGCCAGGCCAGGGAGACATGAGATATAAGCCGCCCGAGGACAGCGAATGGGACAGAATAAGAATAGAAGGGGAAAAACATAGAATGAGGATTGAAAAACTACTCAAAATTAGTCAAGCTGAGGACGAAAGCTCAAGGGGAGAGAGGGAGGGAAATAACCACAACCATCCCCCATCAAGCTCTAGTCGCCGGCCCCGAAGCCCCCCAACCGCGGCAAGGAGAGTAGTATCAGGGGGGTCTTTATATTGTTATAATTTGTTATTTCTACAGCTATTATTTCTGATTTATTAATTTCTAAATCAATTTATTTGATTTCAAGTTTATTGTGAGTAATGATTAAAACTCCTCTGCCCATCTTGCTCTCCCTGTCCCTTCTCCTAAAAATATATTCTTCCCATCTAGACTTATATCTTGATTTAATATTGTTTCACAAAAACACATCACTGTGGGCTTTTCTTGTATTGTCACCAATCTCAATTTTTTTTACACAAGACCATCCATATTACTATAGACCAGTTTACACTTTCTACTGATTTTTTTTTTCATTAGGTTTCTTTTTCTTTATCTTTAATTTCTCTGTTACATGTAGTTCCCCTCCTATTCCCCTCTCTTCCTCCCACAGTCTCCCCCTCGCTCTCTCTCCTTGTCAAGTACCACTTTTTTCATTTTCCCGTCAACAATTCGATAGTACAGTATAAATTATTCTATTCTTCTTCTGACCGTTTTTAATTCTTTTCTCGTACTTCCTTGGTTCCGTTTTTAATTCTTTTCTCGTACTTCCTTGGTTATTTCCCTCATGTTCTCTCTTTCTTCTGCATTCAAGTCCTGTCTTAGAATTACCATACTTATGTTTACTTCCCTTCTTGGCTCGGTTTTCAACTGTTTCTTAACTCGGCAGCTGCTAAGCTATGGTATTTAAACGTGCCCGCCATGCGAAGGTATTCTGATTCATTCCTGACTAAAATCGTCAATTTACCATATATATAATTAATACTTATCCATATACACCTATTTTACTTTTAATATGACGTATGAACATTGGAAAGCAATAAAACAAGTGGTAACAGTAATTGGCTGGTGAAAATCGTATATTTTAGCCCCGCGGTCGTAATCTGACCTTGAGTGGTGAGAGACAAACACCCTCCCTCTGTCTTGTCTCGGATCATACTGAGAGACATGGGATGGACTCAGACGGGCTTGGAGGGTCGGAGATACACTCCTCCACCCCCCCTATCTCTCCCACAAAAATACTCGATAAATATTGTGAATAATAGAGAAAATACCTGATAATTGAGGAGGGGAGGGAAAGGGGGGTTGGGACACATATGTAGGAGTGGTAGCAAGTAATGGAGGGAAATTATCTCACCTAAACACAATTTGCTTTTTTTTTAGTGCTACTGGGGTGTTTTAAAAGGGTTTTTCTAGGCCTTGGATCTTAACCCATGGGATCCGGGGGGCCTCATATGAATATTGGTACAGTCAAACTTCATAATTCAGTAGCTACTGATTGAGACCACCTAGAGCAGTCAATGTTTTTGCAAATTGTAGAACTTTTTGTTGTCTGTAGAATGCCGTAGAGATGACGTCGCTACAACGCGTGGTTGCCGAGTTCTGATGATTATAGCGGCAATTTTTTAGCCGCTCATTTTGCCTCATATGAGGCCTCCCGGATTCCAAGGGTTAAGAGTCTTCCCGCAGCCGCCCAGTAAAAGCTCTCAAGTCTTCCAGCAGCTCCCGGGTTAATACTCCTTCGGCAACCTTTGTTAATTTGAACCTAAGTTTTATTGGCCTCATTTCCCGCTTCTTATACTTCCCCAACCTCCAACTGTCCTCTACCTCTTCCCTCCAGCCCTCCTTTCCTTCCCTGTCCAGCACCTCAATCATCTCATCTACCGGTACCTTCTTTATTTCGGCCATTTTTCTGTCATGTCTGTCCAAAACTTCCTCCTCCACATCCCCAAACATGATTACACATCTTTTCTTTTACATGATGTCACTCCTTGTCCAAAACTTCCAGCCGTTTCTCCACCTTCCTCAATCTTTTCAATATGACTCCCAATATTCCACCTACAGTACCTCCTCTTCTTCTGCAAATCAAATTTGTCATCTTTATCTGCATTTTCCTTTATAAATCTTCTTCCCTCAACACTCTCAACAAGGATTTTTTTTTTATTTTTTTTTTTACCACCATGCACTCCCTGCTCAAGAGCGGGGCTAGGGTGGGTGCCAATGATGTTTCAGGGACTTCCGTGGACAGTTGCCACAGATTGCTAGACCGCACCGTCCACCACAGCACTGCCGTCTGCCATTAACGACAACAACGTTGTCTGGTCTATCAGAATGAGAGTTGAGCGTTCTCTGCCATACCCATAGCTTACTCTGACTGTTCCTTTTACTTATATATTTTCTAGATCTCAAGTGACGGCGTCTTTTCCGTGGATTGACCTCCCTACTGCCAACCCTGGCAGATTGGGAGCCAAAGCGTCACATTTTTCCTTTGCCCCTCAACTTTCCCTTTATAATTGCTGAGGGGCACAGGGCCTTGGGTGGGGCTTTTGTTTCCCGGGCGTTTCCGCACCCTCCTCAGCTCCCCGCCTTTGAGTGGCTTCGGTCACCTGGGCATTATTAGTGGTAAGCTGGGAGGGTTCTGTGGGGGCGCTCGGTTATGGCCTTGGCCTTGCTCGGGACCTTGGGGCTGCTCGGCCAGACAGCCTGAGGAACAGGAGGAACAGCAACAACAACAACAACAACTGTCGTCTGACATAATACTGTAAAGTGACAAAATACCTTACCAACTTTGGGAGATCCATCGTGTAGTACCAGATCAGCCTTCCACGTCTTCAGTGTCCCCTTGATGTCTTGCCGGGTCTTCTCTGTGGTGATGTCACCCACAATGGAGATGGCTCCGTGGATGGGCTTGATGGGGAACAGATCTACACCCACGATGATGGATGATAAGGGCATGTACTTCTTCGCTACCTATAACATCAAGTTGAAAGGTTTTAGATTAGCTAGAATATTAGGTACAATTGCCTTCAAAATTCCCTGAACACAGATTTGAAACTGTACCAAAGGCAAAATAAATATGATCCGTTCTACCAAGGATAAAAACTTCACCGGTTTGTTTACAAAGGGTGGCACACTGGGGCAATGTTGTTTTGGGGCTGCATTGAGTGCGAGAGGGAACATAAGAAAATTTGCATGTACAGTATAGTATATTAGTTGCATTGCTTCAACAATTATATCACTTCCAGTGGCATACTAGAACTATGGAACATAATGTTAAATTTGTTATGTTAAATGATAATTATTAATATCAAGAGACTTCGTTACGGGACTGGATATGATTAGTCTTTGGTTTGCTAGCCTGGCTTACCCGCTCCAAAATATTAAAAGTGTTCAGGGAATTCTGCCGGCAAATGTAAATACATTCCTGGTGCATATACTGTATGTACATATATATTATATAGTGCAGTACATACATATATTGAAAGTCTGTTCTATCCACTAGAAGTTGTGCAGTAGTGTGTGAGGGGAAGCAATGTAATATGCCCCCCCCCCCCACCATATTACATTGCTTCCCCTCACACACTATGATGCTGGGGGAAGTGTGTAATACTCAGAGAGGGAGTGAGGTGGGTGATATGGAGGTAGGAAGGAGGTTGATGTGAGGATAGGGAGGGGTGATGTGAGGGAAGGGAGGGGTGATGTGAGGGAAGGGAGGGGTGATGTGAGGGAAGGGAGGGGTGATGGGAGGAAAGGGTGATGTGAGGGGAAGGAAGGGTGATGTGAGGGAGGGGTGATGTGAGGGGAGGGAAGGGTGATGTGAGGGGAAGGAAGGGTGAGGTGAGGGAGGGGTGATGGGGGGGAGGGAAGGGTGATGTGAGGGGAGGGAAGGGTGATGTGAGGGGAGGGAAGGGTGATGTGAGGGGAGGGAAGGGTGATGTGAGGGGAGGGAAGGGGGTGATGTGAGAGGGGAGGGAGGGGTGATGTAAGGGTAGGGAAAGGTGACATGTAGGGAGGTGATGGTGATGGAGGGGAGGGAGGGGTGATGGGAGGGGAGAGGGGTGATGTGAGGGAGGGAGGGGGTGATGTGAAGGGAGGGAGGGGGTGATGTGAAGGGAGGGAGGGGGTGATGTGAAGGGAGGGAGGGGGTGATGTGAAGGGAGGGAGGGGTGATGTGAGGGGAGCCACTCCTTGCCTGGGCTTTCTTAGTAGTTGTTGTTGTTGTTGTTGTTGTTCCCCAAGCTGCCTGGCCGAACAGCCCCAAGGCCCCGAGCAAGACCAAGGCCATAACCGAGCGCCCCCACAGAACCCTCCCAGCCGACCACAATAAAGCATGGGTGACCGAAGCCACTCCATGGCGGGGAGCTGAGGAGGGCGACAGAAATGCCCGGGAAACCAAAGCCCCACCCAGGGCCCTGTGCCCCTCAGCAATTATGAAGAGAAAGCTGAGGGGCAAAGGAAAAAATGTGACGCTTTGGCTTCCAATCTTGGTAGATTGGGAGGTCAATCCACGGAAGAGACGCCGTCACTTGAGATCTAGAAAATATATAAGTAAAAGGAACAGTCAGAGTAAGCTATGGGCATGGCAGAGATCGCTCAGTTCTCACTCTGATAGACCAGCCCATCACCAGGGAGGGTTCTGTGGGGGCGCTCAGTTATGGCCTTGGCCTTACTCGGGACCTTGGGGCTGTTCGGTCAGACAGCCTGGGGAACAATAACAACAACAACCACTGTTTCAATCACTACCGGGTACCTCCATTCCATCTCTTACATTTAGCAAAGATTCAAATTACAGTACTCAAAATATCTTTTCCTCACTTGCACACCTTCCACTAATAACTCTCCACTTGCAACTTTCACCAACACTTGAACTCTTCTGTTCTCCTTTCCTTACTCTATTTACCTCCTTCCAGAACATCATCTTTCGTTCCTCAAAATTCTCACTCAATATTTGAGCCCACCTTTCATTTGTAAGTTTCTACGCTTCTCTAATCTTCCGTTTCGCCTCTCCCCTTTTCACCTTGTACCTCTCCCATACTTCAACACTACCATCCTGTAAAACCCTTTCAAACCACTGCCTTTCCCACCGTAACATTCCACCACTCACTTCCCTTCCTGATACCTCTGCCACCCATACTGTACTACAGTACTTGCATTTTAACCCATACTTCCTCTGCGCTTGCTTTCACTTCTTCCTTGAACTGTTTCCATTCATCCTATATTTCTCCCTCTTCCATCCATTTTTCATTTGGTCTTTCCTGGTACTCCCTCTCTTTTGTATTTTTCTCTAACTCACTAACTTTTACTACTCTCTTACTTCACGCTTGTCTCGCATTCTCCTGTAACTCCTTACTCTAAGCTTTCCCTCCACCAGATAATAATCGGACATACCCTCCGCCTCACCTCTCAGCACATTCACATCCAGCAGCCTACACAATCTTTCCTTTGTCACCAATACATAATCCATTAACGCTCTCTCTACAATCTCTCCCCTCACAAGTCTATGCCATGTGTACTAATGTATACGTTTTGTTTTGAAGAAAGTATTACTTACACTCATTCTACACTCTCCACATACATCAATCAATCTTGCACCACTCTCGTTTACACCATCCACACTAAAACTACCTATGACTCCCTGAACAGGTTCATTTCCTACCCTAGCATTCAGGTCCCCTAAAACTAACATATTTTCATTTTCCTCAAACCCTTGTAGACAATCCCTCAAATCCTCCACCTTCTCTATCTTCTTTTCACTTCCTGGCCCATGTACACTCACAAATATCCACCTTTCACGCTTAAACCGCATTAGCACCCTTGATGACACTTCTCTCCACTTTTATAAACTCTCTCTCAGCTCCTCCTTCACAATAATAGCCATGCCCTCTTTCGCTCTGACTCCTTTATCCACTCCAGACTTTCTACCTTTCACATTTCCAAGATCCACTTCACCCTCTCCTTGCATCTTTGTTTCATTGAGGGCAAGCACATCATACTTTCTTCTTTTAAATAACCTTTCAATGTCCTCTCGCTTCTTAGTCGCTCCACATCATACATACATATACAGTACATACAAGTTTAAAGACGGTTTCATCCACAGAGAGCGTGGTTTTAGTCTCTTTACTGCGGTGCAGTACAATAAAGACTTGCCACAGCACAGCCCCATCATGTCATCACAGTGGCCGATGTTGGTATAGCGCTAACGGTGTCTCAGCAAGACTCAACAAAGTCCCCCTGAAGCAATTGCACCTGGCGAAATTGCACCACACCAGCCTTAACCGTGCTACAATAAGGCAGTAACAAGAAATCACCGTAACTGCTACAGAGGCTGACTGCACCACCAAAGTGGTGGGCAGTGAGGTCGGTGCATCCCTACGCCAGAGAGAAAGGCCGACTTGTGCCAGTGGGCTGTGAGAGTAAGACACTAGGGACAAATATGTAGAAGTGGTAGCAACTATCTATCTATATATCTATTGCCTGACGCCGTGATCCCCGAAGGGGTGGCCACGAACGAACTGCCCCCATGCACCTCTGTCCCCAGTCAGTCGACGCCCCTCCTCCCAATCAGCACCGCCTTCATCCATATACATCCTCACTCCATCCTTCCACCTCTCTTTCGGTTTACCTCTCCCTCTCTGTCCTTCCACCTCGCTCTTGTACACCTTCTTAGTCATTCTCTCGCTTCCCATACGTTCCATGTGGCCAAACCATATCAAGGTGTTCCTTTTCACACTTTCCAGCACATTTACCACCACACCAAACCTCCTTCTTAATTCCTCATTCGTATGTCTATCCCTCCATGTAACTCCGCACGCACTTCTCAAGTAACTCATTTCCACCCCTCTCACTCTTGGTCTGAGTCCTTCTCAAACGTCCATGCTTCGCTTTCGTAAGTCAGAGTCGGGATTACCACACTGTCATGCAAAGACTTCTTCACTTCCATACTGACCACCCTATTTCTTGTTACTGCTTTCAGCATTCCTACAACCCTCTTCCCCTGTTGCACCCTCTCCAGCACTTCTTCATCCATAGTCCCATCTTTACTCAACACACTGCCCAGATACTTAAATGAGCTGACAATCTCCATAGCCTGACAGTTCAACTTCACATCACACTCTGTGACTTCACCCCTTTCGAAGACCATAACCTTGCTCTTCCCCGCATTTACCTTCAGATTCCGTTTTTCGCACACTGTTCCAAACACATTTACCAGACCCTGCAACTCCCATTCATTATCGTTCATAAGAACTGTATCATCAGCAAACAGCAGTACTGTACAGTGTACAGGTAGTTTCCACTCATTTCCCTCCCTTATCAGCGATACACCAACATCCACTGCTCTTCCTTATATTTCTTTCATGACTCCATCCATATATACAGTAAACAACCCCGGGGACATCACACACCCCTGTTTCAACCCAACATTCAGGTCAAAGAACTCGCTCTGCTCATTCTCCACACGTACTGCCGCCTTTGCACCCTCATACATGCTCTTCACTGCTTTCAGCAACTTGCCATCTACTCCGTATATTCTAAGTACTTTCCACATACCTTCTCTATCCACTCTGTCATAGGCCTTCTCCAAGTCCATAAAGGCAACATACACCTTTTGTTGCTTATCCAGATATTTCTCCACAACACAATTCAGGGTAAAAATCTGATCTACACATCCTCTTCCCTTCCTAAAACCTCCCTGCTCGTCGCCTATCCATTTCTCCATTCTCACTCTCTCAATCACTACCCTACTGTACACCTTTCCTACTACGGTTAGAAGACATATTCCTCGGTGGTTACCACACACTCCTCTTTCCCCTTTACCCTTATATAGGGGGACTATTATGCCTGTCTTCCAGTAATCAGGTGCACTCCCCTTCGCCCATGCTAGTTTGCAGATTTCCCATACACATTTGTTCACTATCTCACCACCATACCTCAACATTTCCCCACACACTCAATCTGTTCCTGGTACTTTCCCCAATTTCAATCTTTTCATGGCTTCCCACACTTCTGACCTCCTGATCCCCACCTCTTCCTCCCTCCCATACCCCATCCAACTATGTTTGCTGGCGCTTCATTCCTTACATTTAGCAACTCGTTTAAGTACTCCCTCCAACTTTCGACGCTCTCTTGCTTCTCGGCTAGCACTCGCCCATTCTTATCTTTCACACCCTTATTGTTTCCCTTGCTACCTTCCTTAACTTTCTTGACATCTTTCCAGAACAGTTTCTTACACTCCCTCCATTTTACACTCAGATTCTTTCCAAATTCCTCATCTACTCTTCTCTTACTTTCCTTCACTACTCTCTTTCTCTCCACATACCTCGCTCGTTTCTGACTCTCCAAATCTTCATTCCCTCTACTACCCAACCCCTCTCTATACACTTTCTTCTTGTCTTCCACAGCTATTTTTACCTCTTCTGTCCACCATGCTATACCTGTCACTTCCCTCCCTCTTCTCCTTACTCTACACACCTCCTCACATGCTTCACAGATCTCCTAGTAGCAACTAATGGAGGGGAATAATCTCACCTAATCACAAATTGCTTTGTTTTGAGTGCCACTGGGGTGTTTTCAAGTTTTTTTTTTATGCTCTGGATCTATTGAGGATGGTCGCAGTGCACCACAAAAATCTCTATTGAGGACAGTCTCTGTTTATGGGTTAAGGGGAGAGGGATACTCAGGCCCCCGCCCCAGATCCCTTTTAGCCGTCTTCAACGCCTCGCAGGAGAATGCGGTGGTGGAAAATTATCATCTCTTTAACACAGAGGAGGCTATCTGCACCAGATAGTGGCGGACGCTGGGGTCGCCGCATCCCTACACCATTTGTAATGTAGAAATGTAGAGGGAGAGAAAGATAGAAAAGGCTATGGGAAGTAAAGGACACCAACCCTTAATCTGACAAAGAGGCAGCCCACCACACAAGATTGTACTGTACATATAATTTTATTAAATATTTAATTAACTTAACCTTTCTTACCCGGGCTCGCCATCCTAAGGACATTATTGAGATCCGGGCGATCTGGCCGACAAACGCTGTAATAGGCCTAGCCCTATCTTTGTTATTTTAACTGCTACAGAATTACCACGCATCTCTAAACGTAGCCGTGTTTCGTATCTGTAGACTGGCGTTGAGTAGAGCTCTCTAGGTCAACTGGTTCAGTTGTGATGACGATTTCCGTGGAGCGCATTTTTCCGCGATTTTAGCAATATCTCGCAATAATAACAACTAATCTTGTTCTCCAAAATAATAAAAACAAAAGTCGGACTTCTCCTTCTTGATTTCGAAGGTGCGCGTCGCTCTGACAGGCTTTGTTTACATACGGTTCGACGCACAGCTTTCAAACCAAGCTTAATAGGCTGTCAAGCTTACAGATTTTAAAATAACACCCGGGCTTCTGCCCATCTGCCGCGGTGTCATTTTAAAATGACAACCGGGGAGGAGGGGTTAACCTCACCTTTTATAAGTATACTGTACTGAGAGATTAGGAGAGTCCTTAACCCGTTGAGCCCCGGCTAGTTATAATATTTTGTTCACCCCAGTCCCAAGCCATTTTCACTTATTTGTTTTGTTTGCTAAAATGGAAGACAAGGATGAGAAATGAAAAAAAAAAAATCACCTCTGACATTTTTTTTTGGGGGGGGGGGAGCCTCAAAAAAATTTGTTGAGCCAAAATGGAAGAGAATGGTGAGAAATGAAGACAAAAATAAAAACAAAATCATTTCGGTCATTTGGGGGGGGGGGGTTTCAATAGTTCGTCTCCCCCGCATGACCACCCGCCCGGGAGCACTAGGGTAAAAACTGAGTATGGCATTGTACGGCATACATCCTAAGGAGTATCTCACATAAATCTCAAGCCTCTAGCTCCCATACGACCGGAGTAATGAAGGTTCAAAGTGGCGGTGAACTAGGGGTGTAAACTATCCCCACTAAGCCCACCACCACCAGCCGCACGGCTGTCTCGGCCCGCTCACACCTACTGGCCCGGCTCCCACACACACTACGGTACCTCCCCCTCCTATTCTCCCGCCATTTCCTACCTTACGAGCCACGTAAGTGTTTTTTATATGTCGGACGCACGTGATGCGTCGCTGGGAGTTGGTGATCAAAGACTGCCGACGCAACACGTGCGACGCTGGGTCTCACCGGGTTAAGAAAGATTAGGTTAGGTTTGGCTATTTTAAATCTAAAAATAAAAAATGCATTTTGAAAATCAACATTTATAATATTTCTATCTATCTATCTATTGCCTGACGCCGTGATCCCCGAAGGAGTGGCCACGAACGAACCGCCCCCATGCACCTCTGTCCCCAGTCAGTCGACGCCCCTTCTCCCAACCAGCACCGCCTTCGTTCATGTAGTTCCTCACTCCATCCTTCCACCTCATATTCGGTCTACCTCTCCCCCTCTGTCCCTCCACCTCGCTCTCGTACACCCTCTTAGTCATTCTCTCGCTTTCCATACGTTCCATATGGCCGAACCATCTCAAGTTGTTCCTTTTCACACTTTCCAGCACATCTACCTCCACACCACACCTCCTTCTTACTTCCTCATTAGTCTGTCTATCCCTCCATGTAACTCCGCACGCACTCCTTAAGTAATTCATTTCCACTGCTCTCACTCTTGGTCCGAGTCTCTCAACCAACGTCCATGCTTCGCTTCCGTAAGTCAGTGTCGGGATTACCACACTGTCATGCAAGGACTTCTTCACTTCCATACTGACCACCCTATTTCTTGTTACTGCTTTTAGCGTTCCTACAACCCTCTTCCCCTGTTGTACCCTCTCCCGCACCTCTTCATCCATAGTCCCATCTTTACTCAACACACTGCCCAGATACTTAAAAGAGTTGACGATCTCCATAGCCTGACCGTTCAGCTTCACCTCACACTCTGTGACTTCACCCCTTTCGAAGACCATAACCTTTATAATATTTGTATGTAATATATTGATATAGGCCTAACCTAAGCCTATAAGGGTATTTTGAAAGTTTGGGCTGAAAAACATCACTAGCCGAGGCTAATAGGCTGACACCTTTGAGGTCGTCTTGAAAATTATCCCAAAAACTATATGTAGCCCTGCCTAAGCCTAATAAGCCAAAATGCCTCAAAAATTTCGGAAATGATACAGACCTGCATCCAAGAGCCAGGAGCTGCACATAAATCCACGCACACACGTGACCGTTGAAGAATTTCATATTTGCTGTTGAGCTGCAATAACTTGTACGCTGATCGAGCACGGAAACCTGAAAAAAGAGGGTATGTTAATAGCCAAGCCTATTCTAATAAGCGGAGTGGAAAATGTACAATAGGCATAGACCTCGGTCAATCCCTTAAGAAATCAGAAATCTGCATAAGGCCGACCGGCTTACATGAGGGACCTAAACCATCTACTGGACATTCAAAATTGGCCTAATACTGTACTCGTTTTTCTTTCATCATAATCAATACTGTACTTATAATATTAACATCATGTTTATGATACGAGAAAGCAAGTACTGTACTGTATGAGGATAATTTTGGGTAAGAGTTTTGTTAGCGGGCATACCGTATGCTTTGTTTACATAGTCGCACACTCGCAGTTACGCCTGCACTTGGAGATCTTGGATAAGTTTACCTATCTTGGCAGCGTGATCCACAACAGTGGAGGGTCCGGTTAAGATGTAAATCATCACCTTGGCTTAGCATGGGGTGTTATGGATTCACTCAATAAAATTATATGGCGTTGTAGATACCTATGCAGAAGGATGAAGTTGCAGATCTTCACTGGTGCTAACTATCTTACTGTATGGCTGTGCGACATGGATACTCAACAGTGTTTTGAAGAAACGTATCAACTCCTTTGGTACTATATGTCTCCGCAGGATCAGGATCGATTGCGTATCAAACCAGCTACTACTCCATGAAACTGACTCAGGTAAAATTCTAGCAATGTCTTCAAATTGATTTTAGCATAGTTTCTTTTTTAATTACTGTACCTTGTTTTCCTTCATAGTTCATGTATTGTGATATTAAGAATTGGTGCAATTAAGTTTTATATTAGCCTAACCTAACCTAGTATAATTATAAAAATAAAATGCCCCGGTTTATAATACCAGAAACCAATAAGTAAGGATACAGCTAGATAAATGGAAATCATTCTAATACCCAATTCGAGTTGGAGCCACCGCTAGACTCGAGACATATTAGTTGCATAATCAGTGAACGCCAACTTCGGCTATATAGGGATGTGGTTTGCCTCCCCGAGGCTGATCCAGCTCACCAGGTGGTCTCTACAGAAGACAACCCTGAGTAGAGGAGGCTGGTGGGAAGACCATGGAACTCATGGCTGAAGCAAGTCAGTAAATTATGCGATGGAATACTTAATATGGATCACGGGGTATGCCCCCATTGATTGATTGGTAGGCCCACTACTCCTAAACATACCTTTTTTCTTTTACTACATTATCCCACGGCCAGCTGTCTTTTTTCCCCTTGCTGGTAATGTATATGATGATGACAATAAGTCATGGAGGGGCGAAGCCCCTTTTAAACTGCTATTGTATCTCATGGCCGGTAACAAAACAATTTACCCAACAGCTCGCCGTGGGATACAATAATAGGTTGAAGGGGGCTTCGCCCCCTCACCCCCCATGACTTATTGTCATCATCATATATATTACCAGCAGGGGGCAAATAACTACTGACTGAGAGATAATTTTGTAAAAAAAAAAAAAAAAAAAAAAAAAAAAAAAAAAAAAAAAAAAAAAATATTGCCTTTGCCTCCCCCCTCATAGCCTATAGGCCTATATTGTCAGCAGGGGGCAAATAACAAAAAAAGGAAAATCATCATCATCTCTGACGCCTTGTTTCCCCCTGGGAACCCCCGCTAAACTATGGCCATGACAGAAACGTCTTCAGGCTACTTTGTCAAGACATGCCTCCTTTGCCCGTGCCACAATGCCCCTTCCAGGAAGGAAGGGAGGACAATATTACCGAAACTACAGTACTGTACCACTAATTTTCCCATGGTTTTTCTTTTTGGTTTTAGGTAGGCCTAGGCTAATTTTCATCATTATAAAGTAGGTCTAGTTGAAATTAGTTAGGCCTACAATCCCCGGAAAATATTTTTTCTCCGATTATCCTACAGGCCTAGCATCATTAGTTCCACTAATTTCTTCTTATCTTCATAACAGAAAAATATGTGTAATGGTAGATGGCCTTTATTCTCAATTTCACTCAATAAATGCTGGTGTTCCCCAGGGATCAGTTTTGGCCCCAACTTTGTTCCTCATTCATATCAATGATCTCATATCTACCACTTTGTTCCTCATTCATATCAATGATCTCATATCTACCACTCATATCTCCACCTTGGATGATTCCGGTGCCATTCCGCCCTCCTCTCTCTTACTTATGCCTAATATCCTAATCTCTTCTAAAGATGTACTTTCTACCCTCTCTGGGCTTAACACTAATAAGGCGTACGGTCCGGACGGTGTTCCTCCTGTTGTTCTCAAAAACTGTGCTTCCGTGCTGACTCCCTGCCTAGGCAAACTCTTTCGTCTCTGTCTATCCTCTAACGTCTTCCCTTCATGCTGGAAGTTTGCTCACATTCAACCTGTCCCAAAGAAGGGTGACCGCTCTCAACCCTCTAACTATCGTCCAATTGCTCTTATCTCTTGTCTTTCTAAATTTTTTGAAACTATTCTTGCTTCCAAATTTCTTAAGCATTTCTCTTCTCATAATCTGCTCTCAGATTGCCAGTATGGCTTCCTTAAGGGTCGCTCTACTGGTGATCTTCTTTCATATCTTACTAACTCTTGGTCAACCTCCTTTCGGGACTTCGGTGAGACTTTTTCTATTGCACTAGACATATCGAAAGCCTTCGATAGAGTCTGGCATAAATCTTTAATTTCTAAACTACCCTCCTTCGGTTTCTATCCCTCCATCTGTGCCTTTGTCTCTAATTTCCTTTCCGGCCGTTCCATAGCCGCGGTTGTGGACGGCCATTGTTCACTTCCTCACCCTATAAACTCCGGTGTTCCTCAGGGCTCTGTCCTATCTCCTATTCTCTTTCTAATTTTTATAAATGATCTCCTTAACTGTACCTTAATTCCCATCCATTCATACGCAGACGACTCAACCTTACACTACTCCATTACTTTTTCAGAACGCCCCAGCCAGCAATCCCTCAACGACAAACGTAATGAAGCCATAGATCTCTTAAATTCTGATCTAAATACTATTTCCAATTGGGGCAGAGAAAACCTTTTTAACTTTAATGCTTCCAAAACCCAATTTCTCCATCTATCTACCCGTCAGGATCTCCCAGCGGACTATCCCTTATTCTTCAACAATACAAAAATCAACCCTTCATCTTCTCTCAATATTCTTGGTGTCTCTTTTTCTTCTGCTCTCATTTGGAAGGACCATATTACCAGTCTTGCTAAGGCAGCCTCCCAGAAGCTGGGTGTGCTCAACCGCCTTAGGGGGTTCTTTTCCCCTGCACAGCTTCTTGCTCTGTACAGGGGCATAGTGCGCCCTTGTATTGAGTATTGTTCACATGTGTAGGGAGGTTCCTCTCACACCGCTCTCCTAGACAAGGTTGAAAGGAAGGCCTTTCGTATCATTAACTCCCGTCCACTCACCAACTCTCTGCTCTATCGCTACTATAATAATCAGTGTTCCTCAGAGCTATCCCAGTGCATACCACCTCCTTTACGTAGGGCACGTGGTACCCGTCTTGCAACTCAATCCCACCCCTACTCTGTGCAACTCTCCAACCCAAGAGTTAAACGTTACTCTCAAACTTTCTTCTACTCAACAGCTGAGCTCTGGAACTCTCTCCCAGAATCAGTCTTTCCCTCTTCCTATGACTTAAATTGCTTCAAACTCCGTGTGTCCAGGCATTTTGGCTCGAACGTCCCTTGATTTTGGCCCTGTCACTCTTTCAACTATGGGGGAGGCACTCGCTATAGGCAGTTATGCCTTTTGCCTCCCTCAATCACATAAAAAAAAAAAAAAAAAAATCATAATCCAATACATTCCTACGCAGATGACTCGACACTCCACAGTTCCTTCACATTTACCAATTCTTTCACCCAACCCGATCTTACAAATTCAAAAATAAACACTGCAATTTCTCTGAACCAGGACCTTTCTAGAATTAATGAATGGGGACAAAAGAATCTAGTTTCCTTTAATGCACAGAAAACCAAGTACTGTACTGTACATTAAATTTTCTAACCAACAGAATCTCACTGACTCCCATATATTTTTTAATGATGTAAATATTCCCACTTCCCTTAGTATTGACATTCTCGGTGTAACATTAATTACTAACCTGAGCTGGACACATTATGTTAGAAGCATTGCTAAGAATGCCTCTAAAAAACTGGGACTCCTGTACAGAGTTCGAGAATTCTTCACTGACGAGCAGTTGGCCGTAATATATAAAAGTCATGTGCGTTCTCAGATGGATTACTGTTCACCTCTGTGGAGTGGAAGTGGAGTGGTTGCATTGAGGCAGTTGGACAAAATTCAAAATAAAGCTATTAGAGTAATCAATAACCCTGCAATCACAGGACCTTCCTACATTATCCATACGAAGAAACGTTGCATCCCTTGCATTATTCTACAGATATTTTCACAGCAATTGTTCTGAGGAACTTGCTTCAATTGTGCCGCCTCTCCACATCTTTCCCCGTAGAACTAGGGCAGCTGAGAGCGCCCATGAATTTACACTTTCTCCTCCACAATGCAGAACTTCTGCTTATCAAAATTCATTTATCCCCAGAACTACTACTCTTTGGAATTCACTTCCCTCGAGTTGCTTTCCACAAACTTACAATCTACAACAGTTTAAATCCAGTTGTTACAAACATTTTATGAATGGAGGATGCCTTTAGGCACATGGACCTTTTTTGTTTTATCTGTGTTTTTCCTTCCTCCGTTCATTGTCTCCAAAAAAAAAAAAAAAAAAAAAAGAAAAAAAAAAAAAGGATGGGTTGACTCGAGGGGTGACTTACTGAAATCAGTATCTATTTTGCCAGTAAGGGGCTTAATAAGAGTTCTAGGCTATAGCCTAGGCCTACCTACTTATGTGGAGTTCGCCACTCTTGCTAGTGGCACCGAAGAGCGCACCGTCCTTCGTTGTTGTTTGAGAATTGGTGCAGTAGATTATTCGAAGAGGTGGAGCGCACCCTTGTGGAGATGGGCTCGTCTGGCACTTTTTGTAGTTCGACATCGAGAGCTCTCTTGAAGCTGTCTAACGAAACACCTCTCATGTCTCTCACTCGCCGCGGGAGTTTGTTGAAGAGACGTGCTCCTCTATGTAATAACCAGCCCTCTCGCAGAGAGCCCATAGCCCCCCGATTTATCATCTTGGGGATATCGCATTCCCAGCCTAATAGGCTAGCCTTAGAATATTGAGAAATAATTAGTGATAGTTTCGGTAATAGGCCTAGGCTAAGTACCGCAAAAAATAGCCGTCAAAATAGACGAGAACTTAACCGCGAGCGATCGACCTATGTAAAAATGACGACCGTACGCCTACGGTTAACGGTCAGCTCGGCCTTTTGCCGACTCGGTCCACGTGATTGTCAACTCGGCCCATCTGATTGTCAACTCGGCAAAAATAATATACAGTAATACAAAACAAAAGTACGAAAAATTAAAATAAAATATGATGATTCATCAGATTAATAGCTTTGATAATTCGGGAAGTCGGGACAAAGCACAAACAGGTTGTTTCTTAAGTTTAACCCTTCCTACCCGGGCAGCATTATATAAGGACACCGCGGCAGATGGGCCGGTACCCGCGTGTCCTATTAAAATCCGTAAGCTTGAAAGCCTATTAAGCTTGGTCTGAACACCGTGCGTCCGACGCATGTAAACAAAGCCGATCGTTGCGTCACCGCACCTCCGAAAACAATAAGGAGACGTCGGATCAATATTATTGTTGTGACGTCAGACGAAATTAGTGTCTGAAAAGCTCCGATATTGTCAACATCGCGGAAAAATTCGCTCCACGGAAATCGTCATCACAACTGAACCAGTTGACTTAGAGAACTCTACTCAACGCCAGTCTACAGATTGGAAACCGCACTACGTTTATAGATGCATGGGAAATTTCTCGCAGTTAAAATAAACAAAAATACTAGCCTAGGCCTAGACGTTTTTCGGCCAGATCGCCCGGATACGACCTCCGTCCTTAGGAGAACCTGCCCGGGCCACGAGGGTTAAACGTATGTTGACAGCTCATTCATTATGGAAATACTGTACCATATTACTGGATTGACGGGAACATTTCTTTAACCCCTTGAGAATCTATATGTATGTGTGATAATTTGTGAAATAATTGTGATAGTCTTTACCCTTTGAATTACCAATTATCTTTTTTAAGCTGTTTATAACGTACGTATGAGTCACGTGGTGGAGGTGGACGGCATGTAAAATGCGAGAACACAGGTAAGGCCTACGTGTATGTCACTAAAGGGAAGTGCTATCGCTTCATATATGTTTTATTTTATTCTTCAAAATCACTGTTGTAATGCATTATTGGAATTAATCTACTGGTACCGGTAAGAAAGATCTGTGGGAATTAAATGGTTGAAGATTATCACAATTATCTCACAAATACATTTCCACTCTCATAATGTTTAAACTTACGAGACGAGAGAAACAATGTAATACTGTAAATAAATGTTCCCGCCAATCCTCAAGCGTGATGAAATGATAGTACCGATAAAAAGGTGATACTGTACCGTACTTCTCAAACTTTCATCATCATTCCATTATATGATATCTCAGTGGTGTATGTATTATAACTTCATTTTTAATAGATAGACGTTTTTTCTAATCTATGTGGGCCGAGTTGGTTGTGGGTGGGCCGAGTTGACCCTACCCCCTACCCTACATCCTTCCCCAAACACCTCTCAATGAAATCAATGGTCCCTCGGGTAGCCGGCTGATTCGGACCATGGCTGATGCGGACCATAATAAATTTGGCCCAGGCTAATTCGGACCACAATAATTGTCGGACCTGGCTAATTCGGCCAATACAGTTTTGATTTGTCAGTGATAACCATCGAATATGCTGAAATCTTAACTAATTCTAAGAGGAATAGACAAACAAAATTGGTGCATGAATTTTAGCACATGATTTGAGTAGATGGCTGGTAGATATTTTGTGTTTATATTTGTCCCATAGAATATACAGTATATTATTATTTTGTTTTTTCCTGATAGGCTTTCTAAGATGCCTGGTTAACTAACCTTCTCTTATTAGCTGTATACTTGATTGGGATTACTTTTCGCCTTGTTATACAACAATTCTAGTAAGTAAAAAGGGAGATTCCCTGTCCTTGCCCTCCTATTTAAGAGGTTGTGCCACCCCTCTACATCCTTATTTGTCCCTATGCTTCTACTGAATACTGTACACTATTTCAACAGACCAATTACTAGAGTTATGTCTCTAATTGTTTTCAACATAAATCACCCAAGAATATGACTCTTTGATAACTGACCTTAAAGCTTTCCATAGCCCCTTTTCGTAATCTACAACAAAATAGTTAATAAAATATGCTTTAATCACATCTACAATCGTCAATGTCCAGAAATCTCAACTGTAGACCACTTAGACTAAATTGGAAAAAAAGTTGATTGCCAATTGAACCATTTGAAGCTTATGCATGTTTAGCAATATTTTCTGGCTCTCATTAGATGTTTTAAACAGCTTAAGAAGGACCTGTGGAAATGAAATGGGTAAAGACTATCACAATCAACACTTAATTTGCGTAAATTAATAAGTAGAATGTCCCGCCAAGCCTGTAATGGTGTTTTATCAGATTGAAACCCTTACGCCATCAGACAAAATATTTGTGGTCCGAGTCAGCCAATGTCATGTCCGCGTACGTCAATGGCATGGTCCGAATCGGCCACTGATATGGTCCGAATCAGCCTCGTTGTGGGCCGAATCGACCAAGGTCCGAATAAGCCGGCATTCGTCCCTCGTTGTACATTTAAGGGGACCGGCCGCTTTTTACTCTTGAAGGTGTCAGTGAATTTCGTCTGTGTTCAACAATATTTGGAACACTTATTGGGGACCTAAAAAGAGAGAGATTCCTGTAATCTTAACCCTCTCCGACATATGACGCGATTTTGAGCCTATTGGGGATACTTTAAAGCCTTTGTTACCATCAGGGGTATTTAGAAACCTTTAGTTTAGTTACTTCAAGCTCTGCAGTTGTCTTTGAGTTAGCTGTGGGCAGAAAACTAATTTTGGAGAGGTAATTATAAGAGTGAGAGAACTCTATTTCTTATTGCTAATCTGGCAACCTCTGTGTCATATGAGTCTGAAGGGGTTAATTCTCTAGGGCAATTAGTTTTTGAGTTAGGTAAGAATTAGTGTGTAAATTTTATGACTTTTTAAAAATTAATGGAAAATAAAAAAATTTGTTGTATGATTGTTTTATTGCGTTAAGGGTACTCACAATAGGTTGAATTTCAAATGAGCATTTCTATTTTTTCTATTTTGCATCTAATCGTGGAATGAGGGCGTTTACAATTAGGTACAAATTAGCTGACACGTGTTTCGGGGTGCTGTGTCGAAATGGGAAAGAAATAAAAAAGAAAGGAAATGTAGGTTTATAGGGAATTTTATGCCCATTACAATGACACCAGAATCATTGTTGTAGCATTTTTTTTTTATTTATGGTGGCGCTAACTAGCGCGCTAACTTACGTGAGGTGCTAAGGCCAAGAGAGGGCTGGCAACCGAGCCGGCCAGCCGCACCCTCACTCGCCCGCAGCTCAGAGCACACTGACTCTCTCCCCCTTGTGTGTGTACTGTGTACACGAGAGCTGTCACTAGGGTAGGGATAGCAGATACTGCCAGGGAAAATATCTTCGAAGGTAATGTTTATACCAAAAATGTATGGTTTGACTAGTGTTTGTTTTTTACATGTATGAAAACCATAATGCATTTCCTACGACGCTACGCGACCTGCGACCCGTGAAAGTTTGAAATAAGTACAAAAATAAAAAAAATCCAGACTGAATATCGCCTCAGGACTTTCACTGAGTACAGAGGGATGAGTGCTGATGCCATATACCGGGTTGCTAAAAATTGCCTTTCTGAGCACAGTCACGTCCAAAAAAGGGGTCGGTCCCCTTAAGCTATTAGGCTAGGCCTATAAATCAGCCGGTGCTCTGTGGGTTAAGAAAAATTAACAAATAGGCCAAGGCCTAAATAGGAAATAATCCAATAGGCTATAGGGTCAATATGCATTTTAGGTCACGTATGTGTTTTTGTATCAAGCGTGGTAAACGTTCTTTCTAAACTGGGTGGGCCGAGTTGGTTGGGGATGGGCCAGTTGGTTGCGGGTAGGCCGAGTTGGGGATGGGCCGAGTTGACCCTAAGGTAAGGTTGTTAGGTTAGGCTCACCTATATCCTCACCCTATAAACTCCGGTGTTCCTCAGGGCTCTGTCCTATCTCCTATTCTCTTTCTAATTTTTATAAATGATCTCCTTAACTGTACCTTAATTCCCATCCATTCATACGCAGACGACTCAACCTTACACTACTCCATTACTTTTTCAGAACGCCCCAGCCAGCAATCCCTCAACGACAAACGTAATGAAGCCATACAACTCTTAAATTCTGATCTAAATACTATTTCCAATTGGGGCAGAGAAAACCTTTTTAACTTTAATGCTTCCAAAACCCAATTTCTCCATCTATCTACCCGTCAGGATCTCCCAGCGGACTATCCCTTATTCTTCAACAATACAAAAATCAACCCTTCATCTTCTCTCAATATTCTTGGTGTCTCTTTTTCTTCTGCTCTCATTTGGAAGGACCATATTACCAGTCTTGCTAAGGCAGCCTCCCAGAAGCTGGGTGTGCTCAACCGCCTTAGGGGGTTCTTTTCCCCTGCACAGCTTCTTGCTCTGTACAGGGGCATAGTGCGCCCTTGTATTGAGTATTGTTCACATGTGTAGGGAGGTTCCTCTCACACCGCTCTCCTAGACAAGGTTGAAAGGAAGGCCTTTCGTATCATTAACTCCCGTCCACTCACCAACTCTCTGCAATCTCTCTCTCTCTCCGCCGCAATGTTGCATCTCTCTCGCTATTCTATCGCTACTATAATAATCAGTGTTCCTCAGAGCTATCCCAGTGCATACCACCTCCTTTACATAGGGCACGTGGTACCCGTCTTGCAACTCAATCCCACCCCTACTCTGTGCAACTCTCCAACCCAAGAGTTAAACGTTACTCTCAAACTTTCTTCTACTCAACAGCTGAGCTCTGGAACTCTCTCCCAGAATCATTTTTTCCCGCTTCCTATGACTTAAATTGCTTCAAACTCTGTGTGTCCAGGCATTTTGGCTCGAACGTCCCTTGATTTTGGCCCTGTCACTCTTTCAACTATGGGGGAGGCACTCGCTATAGGCAGTTATGCCTTTTGCCTCCCTCAATCACATAGAAAAAAAAAAAAAAAAGGCTAATGTCTTTTCAAAGTTGACTAAATCGAGTAAACCCCGCATTCCCAGACTCTGCCCTAGGTTGTAGGGGTATCAGAATTACAATTAACAATGCAAATGCTAATAAAAAGTGCTTTCCGCACTTTCTAACAATAAAATACACGCTTAGGCCTACAAACCAATAGGCCTACAATATAATAATGAAAGGTTAGAATGTAGAATTCGGGCGTACCGGTACCACCAGCCTTGTTTACATTATGCGGAGCGGCGGCGGACGCTTGCCATCATGTTCCTGTCTAGTTTGACTGCCTACTGTACTCTTGTATAATCCACTGTGGGAGAATAATTTTGATCACATTTATGCGTTGGTTGAGAGACTCAGACCAAGAGTGAGAGCAGTGGAAATGAATTATTTAACCCGGGAACTGCGGGGAGACTCTTAAGAGTTCCTCCGGCGGACTGCGGGAAGACTCTTAAGAGTCAGAGAAAAAAAAAATCAACTTTTGACATCGAAAAAAAAAATATATATATATTTTTATTTTTTTATTTTTTTTGGCCCCTGGGCCATGCAAAATCTCAGTCCTCTACCTTCCCTCCTTCCCCACTTTCCTCCTCTCCTTCAGTTATCACCTATTTTCCCTGTTATTCCCTTATTCTGAGGTATATTTTCGTGCTAACATTAGAAAGCCGGTTGCAAGGTGTGGTCATCACTGATAGCAAGCGAATGCAAGAGAGAGAGAGAGAGTATCGATCGACTGTGTCTCAGTGGCCTTGGGGGAAATTGGCGGGAAAGCAGCTTGCCTCACCCATACATTATACAACTCGCGGGCTATATCTCCGATTTTGACCATCCAAACGCTGTTTTCACTCGTTTTATTGTTGTTTCAGGTTAATACCTTTATAATCAACCAATAATAGGCGCATATGGATAAGTATTAATGCTATTAATAGTACAATGAATATTTTAGTGACGGAAACACCTCAAATACATGCGCACAGGGAGAGGTGTCTAATTACCCCCATGCGCACTTCAGGAGTGCGTGCGGAGTTACGTGGAGGGATAGACAGACTAATGAGGAAGTAAGAAGGAGGTGTGGTGTGGAGGTAGATGTGCTGGAAAGTGTGAAAAGGAACAACTTGAGATGGTTCGGCCATATGGAACGTATGGAAAGCGAGAGAATGACTAAGAGGGTGTACGAGAGCGAGGTGGAGGGACAGAGAGGGAGAGTTAGACCGAATATGAGGTGGAAGGATGGAGTGAGGAAGTACATGAACGAGGGCGGTGCTGGTTGGGGGGAGGGGCGTCGACTGAATGGGGACAGAGGTGCATGGGGGCGGTTCGTTCGTGGCCACCCCTTCGGGGATCGCGGCGTCAGGCAATAGATAGATAGATCACAGCTATTTTCAAGTTTTTCTTTTGTTGGTTTGGTTATTATTTAGGTTTATCAGTGTTTAACCCCTAACTGTCGGCGCGCAACATAAGTCGAGTATAATAAATCTGGACTATCTGGCGGCGCGCGACATAGGTCGTGTGGCAATTTCAGCACGTAATGTTGCTGAGAGAGAGAGACAAGTGGTGGCAGGAGAGTAGCGAGCGTATGACTGCTCCAGACCACCGCGGCGAACCTACTGACACGAATCCCACCTCCTCCCTCCCTACATACTGAATTGTATGGGGAAAGTACCGAATTACATGCTTTTTGCACTCGTGTTGCGCGGTTGTTGCAAGAAAACTAGCCGTCATAAAAGGATCGTTATGGTGTCATTGGAAAGCTCTGTTTATGCCCTTTCAGGGATAGATACTTGTTTTATGCTCTGGGTCTTATTTAGGCATGAAAATGATCACGTAAACAGCCCTATTTTGGCTAAAAACACCCCGCTGGTGGCTACATATTTTATACCGCCTAGGCCGCTCTTTAGGTGTTAATAATAATGATTATTACCGAAAATTAGTATAAACCCATTATCCAACAATCTAAAAATACGGCCCAGACTAGTGGGGAGGGCTATGAAGATCAGGGAAAATGAGTGGTTAAAGAAGAGAAACAGAGCTCTATTTGGCCAAAACACTTTGCCATGGAATAGGCTACATAATAAGTGGGGGGGGGGGGGAGGAAGGAACCCCACCCCCAAGACTTATAGAAATCCTCATAAAAAAAAAAAAAATATATGTCATTAACCTAACCTAACCTAACCATGGGGGCTGCTGCCCCCAGACCCCCGCTGATATAAGCATTGATGTATCTCTATCTATCTATTGATGTAGAGGTTGACAAAACACTGGAAATGAGTATCCAACAATAGGGTCAGATAGGGTAAATAGGGTTTTTTGTTGGCTGCTGGCCACATAGATGAGGATTTTTATAAGTCCTTTATAAGTCCTTTAATAAGTCCCCCCTCTACATATGCTGTATCCAAAGGCAAATGGTTAAAACATAATGCTTTTTCCTTTTACCCCTCTTTTTCCCTGAACTTCAAAGCCCTCCCCACTATTAGGGGCCATATTTTTAGATTGTTGGATAATGGGTAAACACTAATTTCCGGTAATAACCATTATTATTGAACACTCATAAACCTAAAAAATAACAAAACCAAAAAAATATATAAACTATGAAAAAGATGTGGTCCGGCTCCTTTATATTGACCAAACCCGATATTAATAGAAAAAATGCCCATTCTAATCAATCTCAGAGCGGTCAATATAAAGGAGCCGGACCACAGCAATTGGCAAGAATGTTAAGTGCGGGCGTAGTGGCGTCGGACCTTTGCAATCATGTTCCCGTCTATTTTGACTGCCTTTGGATACAATAATATGTACCCCCCTCACCCCACCATGACATATTGTCATCATCATATATATTGCCAGCAGGGGGCAAATTACCGAAAAAATCGCCGTCAAAATAGACGCGAACTTAACCACGGCGATCGACAAATGTAAACTTGACGGCGGCGGGGGAGGCGTCGGACCTTTGCTATCATGTTCCCGTCTATTTTGAATGCCATTGGATACATTAATATGTTGAGGGGGGGGGGGGCTTTGCCCCCCCCCCCATGATATATTGTCATCATCATATATATTGCCAGCAGGGGGCAAATAACCAAAAAAAATCGCCGTCAAAATAGATGCGAAGTTAACCGCAGCGATCGCCCTATGTAACCCTTCCTGCCCGGTTGTCATTTTAAAATGACACCACGAAATAAGGGCAGGTGCCCGGGTGTCCTTTCAGGAGATAGTAAGCTTGAAAGCCTATTCAGCTTGGTTTGCACGGCGTGCGTCCGACGCATGTAAACAAAGCCGATCGTTGCGTCACCGCACCTCCGAAAACAAGAAGAAGACTCGTTTGTTATTGTATGTCTGTATGTCGTTGTTTCAGTAGTGAAAAGATCGTCGTATTGCTAACATCGCCTGAAAATGCTCTCCACTGAAATCGTCATCACAACTGAACCAGTTGACTTAGAGAGCTCTACTCAATGCCAGTCTACAGATTGGAAACCGCACTACATTTATGGATGCATGGGAAATTTCTAGCAGTTAAAATTAACTAAAATACGGTAGCCTAGGCCTAGACGTTTTTCGGCCAGATCGCCCGGGTAGCCCACCCTGTCCTTTGGAGATACAGCCCGGGCCAGGAGGGGTAAACATGATGCCTGTACGCCCGGAATCTACATACATCCCCAGCAATTTTCAAGGATTTGTTATTAGCCTATATGTTTATAAGCTTTCTATAATAAAATTAGTTCATGGAAATTAGTATTTACCTATTATCCAAGAATCTAAAAACACGGCCCCCGATAGTGGGAAGGGCTATGAAGAATAGGGAAATTGAGGGGTAAAAAGCGCATAGGCTAAAGCGAATATATTGCATTTGTAAATAAAAGTTGGCTCGGGTTTGTGCATTTTCGAAACCCATAAAATAACATTTTTTGAAAACCCGAGCCAACTTTTGACGAAATTTCACGGGGTGAAGTGGGTAATAGCCTATGTTATCAAAATAGTCAACTTTGAGAAGACATTAGCCTAACCTAATAACCTTACCTAACCTATCCTGGTATTATGGGTGAGGGATGCCGCCGCCCCCACACCGCCGCTGGTTGGGTAAAACTGGCAACAATAGAAATCCAGTTGGGGTGGGTTACATAATAGCCTACCCCAGCTGGATTTCTATTGTTACCAGTTTTACCCAACCTGTAGGGGTGTGGAGGCGGCAGCGGTATAATCCTGTGTAGCGGGTGGACCTGTACATATACTGTATCTCAATAATTTGGTAATGTTACAATATATTTTTACATTTTACATTAATAAATAGTCCACTAATATACTAGGTTAGGTTAGAGATATTGTTCAATGTTTCTTAGTAAATAGGCATCTGAAAAACAGTTCCTCCCGCTACACAGGATCTTACCGTGGCAGCCCCCACCCATAATACTAGGATAGGTTAGGTAAGGTTATTAGGTTAGGCTAATGTCATCTAAAAGTTGACTAGGCCTATTTTGATAACATAGGCTATTACCCACTCCGCCCCGTGAAATCCGAGCCAACTTTCTTCAAAAGTTTGTTTGGGTTTTCAAAAAATTGGGTTTTATGGGTCTCGAAAATGCACAAACCCGACCCGACCCAACTTTTATTTACAAATGCAATATATATATTCGCTTTAGCCTACACAATTTTGACCCCTCAATTTCCCAATCCTTCATAGCCCTTCCCACTATGGGGGGCCGTGTTCAGTGGCGGATCCGGGGGTGGGGGGTGGGGGGGGCCAGCAGCCGCCCCGCCCCCTTAGTGACCAAAATTGCACCCTTACATCTGATATATACTGCATTTTATCTGAAATACACTACTTATAAAGTTATGGCACCCCTCATGTATATATATCAGCCCCCACCTTAAGCCTGAGCTGGATCCGCTCCTGGCCGTGTTTTTAGATTCTTGGATAATGGGTAAATACTAATTTCCATGAACAAATTTTAGTATAGGCATAGAAAGCTTATAAACCATATGAATAACAAATCCAAAAAAATAAATAAATCCTTGAAAATTGCTGTGGTCCGGCCCTTAGAGCTCTTTCGGACATCCTCACTGTTTACAAACACCTTCTTTATGCAGTATAATCAATATTGGTAACATTCAAGACAGCTAGAGCCGCCTTAGGCCTATTTACCAAGTTTTCTTAATATTTTTTCAAGGAATATAGTGTTTTATTGTTGTTTTCATTGGTTTGAGTGGAGGATGTGCATTAACTTACCCATTATTCATTAATCTGAAGATACAGGGTCAAATGGCACCATTTATTGGGTGAATCGCGCTTTTACAGTAGGTAAGGGAAATTGTGGGGTATATTGGATACACGATGGGTTGAGGGGGGGCATAGACCCCCTCACCCCCCCTTGATTTATTGTCATCCTCATATATGTAGTAGTAGTGGAGGAGGAGGTGGGGATCAGGTCAGAAGTGTGGGAAGCCATTAAAAGAGTGAAGTTGGGGAAAGCACCAGGAACAGATGGAGTGTGTGGGGAAATGTTGAGGTATGGTGGTGAGATAGTGATTGAATGGGTATGGAAAATGTGCAAACTAGCATGGGAGAAGGGGAGTGCACCCGATGACTGGAAGACTGGCATAATAGTCCCCCTATATAAGGGCAAAGGGGAAAGAGGTGTGTGTGGTAACCACCGAGGAATATGTCTTCTAAGAGTAGTAGGGAAGGTATACAGTAGGGTAGTGATTGGGAGAGTGAGAGTGAGAACGGAGAAATGGATAGGCGACGAGCAGGGAGGTTTTAGGAAGGGAAGAGGATGTGTAGATCAGATTTTTACCCTGAATTGTGTTGTGGAGAAATATCTGGAGAAGAAACAAAAGGTGTATGTTGCCTTTATGGACTTGGAGAAGGCCTATGACAGAGTGGATAGAGAAGGTTTGTGGAAAGTACTTAGAATATACGGAGTAGATGGCAAGTTGCTGAAAGCAGTGAAGAGCATGTATGAGGGTGCAAAGGCGGCTGTACGTGTGGAGAGTAAGCAGAGCGAGTTCTTTGACCTGAATGTTGGTTTGAAACAGGGGTGTGTGATGTCCCTGTGGTTGTATACTGTATATATGGATGGAGTCATGAAAGAAATACTATCAAGAGCAGTGGATGTTGGTGTATCACTGAAAAGGGAGGGAATTGAGTGGAAGCTACCTATACTGCTGTTTGCGGATGATACAGTTCTGATGAGTGATAATGAATGGGAGTTGCAGGGTCTGGTAAATGAGTTTGGAACAGTGTGCGAAAAACGGAATTTGAAGGTAAATGCGGGGAAGAGCAAGGTTATGGTCTTCGAAAGGGGTGAAGTCACAGAGTGTGAGGTGAAGCTGAACGGTCAGGCTATGGAGATCGTCAACTCTTTTAAGTATCTGGGCAGTGTGTTGAGTAAAGATGGGACTATGGATGAAGAAGTGCGGGAGAGGGTACAACAGGGGAAGAGGGTTGTAGGAACGCTAAAAGCAGTAACAAGAAATAGGGTGGTCAGTATGGAAGTGAAGAAGTTCTTGCACGACAGTGTGGTAATCCCGACACTGACTTACGGAAGCGAAGCATGGACGTTGGTTGAGAGACTCAGACCAAGAGTGAGAGCAGTGGAAATGAATTACTTAAGAAGTGCGTGCGGAGTTACATGGAGGGATAGACAGACTAATGAGGAAGTAAGAAGGAGGTGTGGTGTGGAGGTAGATGTGCTGGAAAGTGTGAAAAGGAACAACTTGAGATGGTTCGGCCATATGGAACGTATGGAAAGCGAGAGAATGACTAAGAGGGTGTACGAGAGCGAGGTGGAGGGACAGAGAGAGAGAGGTAGATCGAAAGAGAGGTGGAAGGATGGAGTGAGGAAGTATATGAACGAAGGCGGTGCTGGTTGGGGGGAGGGGCGTCCACTGACTGGGGACAGAGGTGCATGGGGGCGGTTCGTTCGTGGCCACCCCTTCGGGGATCACGGCGTCAGGCAATAGATAGATACCCCTGTAGATAGATATATGTATACTGTATATGTAAGAGGGCAAAAACAGGTTGCCGGTATTTCGTTTTTGTGTGTATGCCTAACGCTCACGCCATTTATTGGGTGAATCGCACTCACCACATCTTTCAAAACAAGAAGAAGAGGAGTCAAAGTCGAAGGATTCATTGGGCACAATGCTTTGTTTACGGTCGGGACTTATTATTTTTGTGCTATTTTTCGGTGTAATCAGGTTTTTTCAAGTGTAGATAACGAAATTCCTCCATGTGGACTATAATGAGAAAAATATGGCGAGTCTATTGGTCCCTATTTTCCCCAATAAATTATTTCTAGCCTAATAGGGCGGCGAAAGAGGTCTTGAATATTATCTCGATATTTAGGCCTGGCAACATAGATGACGATTTGGTTTAAATTGGAGACAACCCGGATACGAGCCCCATCGATAATTATAATTTTTTAGAAGTTTCATGGACGATACTTGGTTGGTGTATATGTAATTACCGTCGCAAATTCATTATAAGTAAAATACAAAACACTGTAAAAAAAACTTCCCTCTGTATGCAAAACCGTACCTCTAGATGCCGGCGCGCCGATAATACAAATGGCGGTCCAGGAGGCACCCCCATGTTAACACCAACCTGTCAGTCGAACGCCACTACATCTGGCGATCTTTTTATGCATGTGTGAACCTATTACAATGGCTTGAACGTCGCATTTCGCCACTCACGGAACCAACCACAGCCTTACATCATCATAGTAACCAATCACAGTCCATCAATACGTCACGTCACGTCCGACGAACCTGAATGCGCCGGCTTTTTTGTCTACATTTGGAGGATGGGTCCCGTGTGTAGAGGTTGTGCTCTGGTTCCACCTTCGATTATTAACCCGGGAGCTGCGGGGAGACTCTTAAGAGTTCCCCCGGCGCACTGCGGGGAGACTCTTAAGAGTCAGAGAAAACAAAAATCAACTTTTGACATCGAAAAAAAAAAAAAATTTATATTTTTTTTTTTTATTTTTTTTTTTTTTTTTGGCCCCTGGGCCATGCAAAATCTCAGTCCTCTACCTCCCCTCCTTCCCCACTTTCCTCCTCTCCTTCAGTTATCACCTATTTTCCCTGTTATTCCCTTATTCTGAGGTATATTTTCGTGCTAACATTAGAAATCCGATTGGAGGGTGTGGTCATCACTGATAGCAAGCGAGTGCAAGAGAGAGAGAGAGTATCGATCGACTGTGTCTCAGTGGCCTTGGGGGAAATTGGCGGGAAAGCAGATTGCCTCACCCATACATTATACAACTCGCGGGCTATATCTCCGATTTTGACCATCCAAACGCTGTTTTCACTCGTTTTATTGTTGTTTCAGGTTAATACCTTTATAATCAACCCATAATAGGCGCATATGGATAAGTATTAATGCTATTAATGGCACAATGAATATTTTAGTGACGGAAACACCTCAAATACGTCAGCACAGGGGGACGTTTCCAATTACCCCCATGCGCACTTCAGAGGTTAAGAAAACCTTCAAAGAAAATGAGCCTTCATTAACCCTTCCTGCCCGGTTGTCATTTTAAAATGACACCACGAAATAAGGGCAGGTGCCCGGGTGTCCTTTCAGGACTTGTAAGCTTGAAAGCCTATTCAGCTTGGTCTGAACGCCGTGCGTCCGACGCATGTAAACAAAGCCGATCGTTACGTCACCGCACCTCCGAAAACAAGAAGGAGAAGACTCGTTTGTTATTGTATGTCTGTATGTCGTTGTTTCAGTAGTGAAAAGATCGTCGTATTGCTAACATCGCCTGAAAATGCTCTCCACTGAAATCGTCATCACAACTGAACCAGTTGACTTAGAGAGCTCTACTCAATGCCAGTCTACAGATTGGAAACCGCACTACATTTATAGATGCGTGCAAAATTTCTAGCAGTTAAAAATTTTAAAAATACGGTAGCCTAGGCCTAGACGTTTTTCGGCCAGATCGCCCGGGTAGCCCACCCTGTCCTTTGGAGATACAGCCCGGGCCAGGAGGGTTAAAGCTGTTAGTGGACCACGGAGTACTACCTACATCTGTGAATTGTGCGACGTGCGGGACTGTGTGCTCATATAGACAAAAAAGGAGAATGGGTGTGTAACCACAATAAGGTTAGTACTAGGGACATATACTTGGTGTTGCTAGGTTATGTTACGTTAGGTAAATGATTGTTGTTAACCTCTCGCTGCCGTCGGACGAGTGTGGCAGAGAGCAACGGCTAGTTTTGTAGCCCACGTACTGGGTACTATGCACCCCCAGTAGCTGGCATGCAAGGGCTAGTCTTGTATCCAACATACTGGGTATACTATGCACCCAAAGTAGCTGGCATGCAAGGGCTAGTTTTGTATCCGATGTACACGTACTAGGTCTAGGTTAGGTTAGGTTAGGTTGGGTTGTTTGGTTAGGTTAATATACTAGGTCAAAGTTTGGAAATTAATTTTAAGGGTTTTTGGACTCTGATTTTTTTTTAATCCGAGCCAAGTTTTGCCAAAACTTGGCTAGGCTTTTTCCATTTTGGGGTTTTCTTAAGTTGAAAACAAAACAAATCCGAGCCAACTTTCGAAATTAATTTAAGGATTTTTGGACTCTGAAAATACTTTAAATCCGAGTCAAGTTTTGCCAAAACTTGGCTCGGGTTTTTCCATTTTGAGGTTTTCTTAAGTTGAGAAACAAGGAAACCTGAGCCAAGTTTAATTTTAAAACCTTTATTAGCGGCTTATTACGTCTTTAACCCCACATTTTCCCTGATCTTCATAGCCCTCCCCACTATCGGGGGCCGTGATTTTAGATTGTTGGATAATGGGTAAATACTCATTTCCAGTGGTCCTTGATATAAAAGAACACTGTACAGTATATCGAAGAAAAAACAAAAAAACATTAACTAGTGAAAAGGCTGTCCGGGGTCTCCTCAATTTTTACCGACGATTTCAATAATTCATGGGGGGGGGGGGGGAGGGCAACCCATTGTCTACCTACCTACCTACCTGTATCCCACATTGCGTTACTGTCACAGGGTGCCAAAATAGGATTTTTCCAGTTAGGTATGAATTATCGAAATTGGGCGAGGTATGAAATAAAGTTTGTACGAGGGGGGGTCCGGGCCCCCGGCGAAATGTGATAATAACAAAATTAAGGAAATAGCCTAGACCTTGATGTTACAAAGGAAATTTTAATGAATGAAACTAGGCTAAACTAAATCATTATTTTACTAGCAAAACAAAAATAGGCTTGGGTTACCGAGCTCCGGGGGGCGAAGCCCCCCGGACCACCTACTAATAGACCTACTAATACTGATACTGTAGTATGGCTAAGTTGCTAACTAACCTTAAAATCGTGTAGGCCTAAGTGTAAGTTAGCCCAATAGGCCTAGGCTATAGCCCGGATAGCCTGCTACATTAAAATAGGTTAGGCAGCCCTAGGCTAGGCTATACTTGTCAAAATCACTGTTGCTGCTTGCCATGCGAGATGTGACAATGTCAGTGCTATAATTTCATTAATAGATAAATTCATGCATAGTGTTGACTCATTCATTCATGACCAGGAATTGAGGCCAGAGCCGCCAGATCCTGAGAGTAGACTCCAGACCCATAGTGTAGATATATAAATAACTAGCTTAAAATATGACTAAATCACATTTACTTACCTTAGGCCTAGGCCTTGTACTGTAGGCTGTCCATAAAAGCAGTCTGTGTCAATGTGCCATTTGTAAGTAGGACTAGGCCTAATTCTAATATAACTAGGCTAAAATGCAGGACACATTTTAAGTTCACTACATTCCCTATGACAATATGATCAAAATGGCGAATGTGTTTCTCAGTCTTCCTGAATGACCCTGCAGCCTATAGTTGTAAAATCCCAACCATAATTTTCATACCTGGGCAACTCGGCCTTGAGTTAAATTTCATACTTGGAGTTTTTAACCACTTTTTTAACACTAAAATCCACGTTTTGGGGGATCCACATCACCACCGACCTTCAAAGTTTATGGGATATTAATTGAAAAATGCTGTCATGCATTATTACAAGATAAATACATTAAAATAGCCGACCGACCATCCGTAACTTCATATTTCACGTTATTTATAATATTTATTACCCACTTTTGTTCATTACAATCACTTATTACATAGCTACACCATCACTTACTACCATGAAGATGATTATACTTATTATTACTAGTAAAATAGGTCGGGAAATGGTTATTTGAGCATCTCTATATTTCATACGCCGAGATGATTTGCGCTATGAAAAATACTCGGCGAGTCAGTTCAGTTCAGTTGCTGGTTGGGAAGCTATGCCTTTGCAACGGCGCCTCCCTTTTGTCGTGTTTTCAGTTTTCTATTTTGACAGTAAAATTTATTATGTGCTAGGCCTATGTTGTTCTTGGTTGTTGATCTTGGTTCTTGTTTCTTCTTATGTCTTTATAATTGCCCGGTTATAGAGTATGGAGGGTGCTCGCATCGTCAGTTATGTTTTTGTAAACAAACAAGGTGCCATTGTAAAGGCTTCACCTATGTGGCAAGTGGGAGGTAGCTACGAGTTATTATGTATTTTTTTTTGGATATATACCATTGTTAGGCTATGGAATTTTGTATGTGCTAATGAACAATGAGAGTTTGCAAATGATGACCATTAGCTTAGGCCTTAGAGTAGCGAGACATTTGAGTTTTGCGGACTTTTGACAGTCTGCCTGCCAGTCCCCAGGCCAATCGAGGGATTTTTTGGTTAGGCAGCCAAACTGGTATGAATTTTGAAATTAGAATCTCCGGAAAAAACGTTTTCCCCATTATCCAACAATCTTAAGATACGGCCCCCGATAGTGGGGAGGGATATGAAGTACAGGGAAATTGAGGGGTAAAAGGCGAAAATAAGGGGTAATATTGGAAGAACTCTGAATTTAAAATATTGAAAATTTAAAAAACCTTAAAATGGAAAAACCCGAGCCAAGTTTTGGCGAAAGTTGGCTCGGGTTTTTGCATTTTGCAAAAAAAAAGGCAGTAGGCCCTAATTGAATTTCGAAAGTTGGCTAGGCCTAGGGGTTTCATGTTTTTTACCCATAAAACCCGAAATGTGCAAAACCCGAGCCAATATTTGGCGAAAGTTAACGTAACCTAACTTAACTTAACTTCGTAATTGTTTAATCGAAGTCCTCTTTTTTTAGTTATTAAAAATGTATTCTATGGTGTATTATATGATATATAGAAGCAATAGAACTGTTCAAATGACCTGGGAAGTGTATATTAAACCAAATACAAAACTTTGAATAATGAGGTAAGAGAGATGTGTTTTTTATCACTTTTCAACCCAAGACCAGCGGGGGTCTGGGGGTAACAGCCCCCAGGATCCCCAGGTTACCTTATGTTAGGTTAGGTAAATACAGTAGTGAACATTTAGTTTAGTCTGTGCTCAAAACAAAAAAATTGTTTAGGAGGAGGCCATACACTAAACAATTAGGCCTACCCTTAACTTAACCTAACCTAACTAGGCCTAAACAACAAACTAGCCTAACAAAAAAATGTAAACTAAAATTTTAAGACTTAGGCCTAGGCTATTACTTACCAAGAAGGTTGGCAGATGGCGTGAAAGCACACACAGGTTGGGAAAAAGAGCTCCCGAGGCCACATAAAAATGGCTGAAAAAAAAACCCGCGCCATCTAGCCTTTGTTCTTTTTTGTTCTTTGGTGTAGAGTTTCTCAGCCGCGCTCCGTCACTAGATGTGACGCTCGTCGCAGCTGCCCTTTAAACCATCTAGCACTTGTAGTCTTGTCTCACAGTGCTATCTTCTAAGTCATAACACTCCCTGAACAAATGTGTTTTAAGGGACTTTTTAAAGGCCTTTATGTTCGCACACCTTTTCAGTTTTCACATTAGGCTAACTGGTAGATTATTATAGTCTCGGTGCACTCTTTTCGAAGGCCCTAAATCCAAATTCATGATTGCACCGTGGCTCATTCAATTGATGCAGCACGTCGCCATGTCTCAGCATGTGCCAACATTGAAGTCTTCCAATAAGTCTCGCACATAGCCTAGGCCTATTCCGGCTTTCCAAAGTTCAAACCTTGATACACTAGGCCTATAACAGTAGCCTATAGGAGAGTCTTGACAACATTTTAAAGGTAGGAAGACATGTTGTTACTGCTTTTTAAATAGGTTTTACCGAACTTCCGAAGGTTGAAACATAATAGGCTATTAGGCCTAATATGAAGTAGGCTAGGCCTAGGCTATAGGTTATGTTCATTTGATGGGTGACTTCCAAATTTCCAGGAAAATTTGTGGCCGGTTTCCTTGATAAATACCGGCTAGGCCAGCCTAGGCCTATAGCCTACCCTGGGCGAATGCGAGTCACTTCGAGCGGATGCACAATCTAACCTAACCTAAATGCGCCTCCGATCAAAGTGTCCAGATACCCCCTGGGCTATAATAATTAGCCTAGGCCTATAGGCTAGGCCTAGCCTAGGCTAATTGAAAACATAGGCTATGATCCACCCAGGATTCGAACCTGGGTTAGGCTACCACATACAGATCTTAAACACTCAAACCGTTACACCATCAAGACAGTAAGGTAGAATTGGTAGGCTAAATAGGCCCTAGGCTAATTCAATTCTGAAATGCAAGCCCCAATAGGATACTTGCCATTCTTCTTGCTCGTTTGGCACAAGCCTATTATTCAAACATCATTCTCTCATAAGTTAACCAACCTGCTATTTTAGCTTTGTGATAGAATGTATCCTTCCGCTGTTGTCCTTTTCCTTTTCGAGCCATTTTTATAAAGAAACACGTGCTTCGTGGAGAGGTTTGTTATGAAGGCGACAGGCTGGCTCAAGCGGCCCTGAAAACTTCCTTCTCATAAACAAGGGTACAATATCATTTACTCAAGTGATTTTATTCGAGTAAACATTTATAACAAGCAATGCTTATTTTTATGCTTCAGATAATATTATATGTGTCTTAGACATGAACAATACGGAATTGCATGCAATTTATTGTTATGTAAACCGGATATAATTTTTAATTTTACTCATCTTGAATAAACAATGGTTCGGCTGCTTTCAGCTTAATTATCAATTTAATTCGTTTTTGATAAATATGAAATAATATAGTCATAGTCTAGCTTCAATATTAATATATAGTTTTGCTGAATGAGACGAAAGAATGCTAGACTACTCGGCCCACGGGAGAGCTCGGCCCACGATGAGACAGCTCGGCCCAGTAAAAACGAGACAGCTCGGCCCCGTGTTAATTACGAGACAATTCTTAATTAACCTAACCTATACATTATGAATCGAGATAACTAGCCTATGACATAATTATACAATAAACGAACATTTCGCCCACATTACACACACGCCATAAACGGAAGGCCATGTAGCCTATTATATGCAGCACCAAATCCTGCAAATCCTGTCCTCTGCGCATGCGTGAGAATCTTAGGCCCCTTGGCGCGATTTTTTTTCCTTTATAGTCCTACTATTATATTATCTTACCCTAACCTAACCTAACTTAAATTAACCTAACAGTTGAGCCTAAATAACATAATAAAAATATTAGGGAAAAGGCCGCGCATACGCAGAGGACAGGATTTGGTGCTGCATACATGGCCTCACCCATAAACCCTCCACTTAGCTCTCCCCATCCTAATCCTGACTGGTCTCGTCAAATTGCCCCATAGCAAAACATGGGGCCGAGCTGTCTCAAATAATGGGCCGAGTTGTCTCGCCGTCGTGGCTAAGTTGTCCAAAAGTGGGCCGAGCTGTCCGAGCCGAGTTGTCCCATGGGCCGAGTCGTCCAGTCACGTTCTTCTTCTTCTTCTTCTTCTTTTGAACCCGCCCGCAGACCGTGCAGATCCGCAGGGCTGACCTTTGTATCGGTACTGGCTCAGAAACGTTAGTAGGAGGGAAAGTTTAGAGTAGAAGGATAGTTTAAGAGACAGTTTTTGTTTTGTTTGTATAAACCCCCCCCCTCACTTCCTCCCCCCTCCCCCTCACCTCCGCTCCCCCCCCCCCCCTCACTCATTTCTCTTCCTCCACATTTTCTCCAATATCCTCTTCATCATCTCCATGTCTTGTGTTTCCATCTCCTGTGTTAACCCCAATAGCGCCCCCACCCCTCTATCTTCCCTCTGCTTAATCTCCTCCCACCCCCTCTCCCCAACTCTATTCCTCATGTACCTCTCCAACTCCTCTCTCTCCTCATTATATCTTGTACACTCGGTTACTATGTGTTCTACATCCTCCACTATTGGATCCCCTCCCATTTCACATTGACTGCAGTGCGGTCCCACTCCATTCCATCTCCTTGTTCTCTCATTCGTTTCTAGCGATCCTGTTCTTGCTTTAAATAGGAGTTTCGATCCCCATCCCCCATCATAGTACAGTTCTCTAGCTGGTTTTTCCTTCTCTCTATAATATGCCAGCGTGGCTTTATTTTCTACCCCCTCCCTCCATCTTCTTCTCCCCTCCTCCTTTATCCCCTTCTCTATCTCTCTGACACATCCCCTCCCATTCTCTAGTATGACCCACTCCCCTCTCTCATTTCTTTTTCTAAATTCCCCCCCCCACCCGGTCCTGTTTTATATTTATCCTCCCCAATCTTTTTTTGCACTCTCTGTTCCATTTACTTTGCTCGCTCGCCCATCTGTATATCTTCCCCGGCCACCTATCTTCCTCCATCCCCTCTAGTCTCACTTTGTACTTCCCTTTCGCTTTCCCAATCCTTTCCTCAAACGTACTCCACCCCATCTCCCCTCGGATTGCTTCTTGAGCTACGTATTTATTTGCCCCCAATCCTGTCCTCCCGATTTTATTCTGTATCGTTTCTAATTTCTTCGTTTCCGCCTCTGTTGTTTCTACCGCCTCTAAGCCGTACATTATTGCAGGTACTCCCAATCCTTTCCACAGCCCTCGCACTATTTCATAGCTATTCGCTCTTAGCCTTGTCGCGCTCCATAGTCTTCCATTCCATTGTTGCATTTGTCCCACCTTTTCACTTTTCGCCTTCTCAAACCCTTTCTCCGTGATCGTTACCCCCAGATATTTATACTCCCTTGTCTTCTTCATTCTGTTTCCTTCCAGTGTCCATTCCTCTTCTTCTTGAAGCTCTCCATTCATTTTCATCACCTGGCTCTTTTCTTTACTAAATTTTACTTCAAGTTCCTCCCCGAATCTCGTTGCTTCCTCTAGTAGTCTCTGCAACCCTCCTCCCGTTTCTGCCATCAGAACTACGTCGTCAGCAAACAGCAGTACCCCCAGTCTTTCTTTGTTTATCTGAATCCCCTCCCCAACTCTTTTCATCCTCTGTGTCATTTCTTCCATATATAATGCAAATAATAACGGCGATAATACGCACCCCTGCCTTACCCCCCTCTTGCTTTCTACCCATCCCGTTTCTATATTTCCTAGCGCGTACTTCGCTTTTGTTCCTTGGTACATCGATGTTATGATGTTTATATACTTTTCTGGTATTCCACTCCTTGCCATTATTTTCCATAGCAGTTCCCTGTTTACTCTATCATAGGCTTTTTCTATATCCAGGAATGCACAGTAACCCATTTTTTTCTCTCTTTTCATTTTCCCCATCACTTCGCTCAGTATATAGATATTATCTGTCCCCCTCCTATCTCTTCTGAACCCATTCTGCTCATCACTTATTAGCCCGTTTCCCTCTATGGCTCTATTCATCCTTTCCTTCAATATCCCGCAGAAGAGTTTCCCTATTGTGTTTGTCACTGTCACTGGCCTGTAGCTTTTCATTTCCTTCTTACTCTTGTACCCTCCCTTGTGCAATAGTGTTACTCTCGCTTCATTCCATCTTTCTGGTACTCTCTCATTTCCCATTACCTCATTAAACATTTTCTTCAGTCTTCTTGCCATTTCTTCCCCCCCCCCCCCCCCCCTCTATGTACATTTCATTAGGTATCCCATCCGGGCCGGTCGCTTTTCCCTTTTTTAGTGCTTTGATCCCTCTCCTTACTTCTTCTATTGTGAGCTCCCTTTCCATTTCCATCTTATCCTGTTCTGGTAGCCTTCTCTCTCTCATTTCCAAGTTCCATTCCCTCTCCTCCCCTTGTTCATTTACTCCCCCTATTTCCTCCCAGTATCGCTTTATTTCAATCTTTATTTCTTCTTCTGTCTTTATTATTCTATCTCCCACTATTAGTTCCACGCTTTCTTCCTCTCTACCGGTCTCACCTCTTAACATCCTATACCACTCCTTTTGGCCCTCTTTCCCCTTGCTTCTGATCTTTTCTACTTCTTCTTTCTCGTGTTTTATCATTGCCTCTTGTATTAGTATTTTTACCTTCTTCCTTTTCTCCTCGTATACCTGTACCGCTTGTCTTTCTTCTCGTTCCCTCTCTCCGCCTTCCCTCCTATTTCTCTCTATCATCCTTCTCCTTTCTCTGTTCGCATCCCTTCTTTCACTTCTTGCTTGTTTTATTTCCCCATTCCACCATGGTTTTTGTTTTCTTTTTCCTGTCCATCTTCTTATTCTTCCTATACTCCTTTCTGCCGCTCTATTTATGTCCATCATCAACTCTCCATCCATTTCCTCTACGCTCCCCTCTCTTCTTTCCCTTATTTCTTCCATGTAACCTCTGTACTCTACCCATCTTTCACTTTTTAGATTCCATTTATTAATCCTCCATCTCGTGTTTCCTTTGCTTTTCCATTCCTTTGTGTAGTTTATCACCATGAGTCTGTGGTCGCTTTGTATCCCTACTTCATTTTCTTCATCTATCCACATGTTTTGGATCTCTTCCCTTGCTCTTCCATTCGCTAGTATGAAGTCTATCGCCGATCTTTGTCCTTCTCCGTGTCTTATCCATGTCGCCTTCCCCTCTCCCATTGTTTGGTTCAGTATTTCCATGTCATTTTCTTCCGCAAATTGGATCAAGGCTTCTCCATTTCCATTTATCCTCTCCCCTAATATCCCTATATGTGCATTCATGTCTCCCATTATAATTATCTCCTCTTCCTCCCTACCCCTTATCATTTCCTGTATTCCTTGGTACTTGATTCTGTTTTCTTCCCGTTCCCTTCTCCCCCCTTCCACCGTGAAGTACCCTATTATTGCTGTTATTTTTTCTTCCCTTCCATTATTCATCCTCGCTAGTGTCACTCCCATTATATCCTCCATTTCCTTTGATTCTCCACCCTTTAGTTTCTCTATTTTCCATTTTGAGTTGTTCCTAATCATTAACCCTACCCCTCCCCCTTTCTTTTCCAGACGAAATGGTTTAGTAGTACGGCGGGGGTTTTGAATTTGTAAAACTTGATCTGCCTTATTCATTACTCCAAGTCTTATTAATTCTGTACTCGAAATACGTCTTTTCGTTGGCTTAAACCAAATGTGAGGTAGGCTACTCTTAAACCTCTCCGACATATGACGCGATTTTGAGCCTATTGGGGATTCTTTAAAGCCTTTGTTACCATCAGGGGTATTTAAAACCTTTAATTTAGTTACTTCAACCTCTGCAGTTGACTTTGAGTTAGCTGTGGGCAGAAAACTAATTTTGGAGAGGTAATTATAAGAGTGAGAGAACTCTATTTCTTATTGGTAATCTGGCAACCTCTATGTCATAAATGCGTGAAAGGGTTAACTAAACAATTGTAGGCATCTTATGAGGAGGTGTGGCGGAGTGGTCTTGCCACTGGACTGGTAATCCAATGGACCCGGGTTCGAATCCCAATATGTCAATGGGAAGATATTATTGGGATGGAATTTGTGCTGTAGGCCTACCTAGTATCATTGCATTACCACACCGCACCGAAATGCCAAAACAAAAATACCCTCATTGTTCCCTGATTAAATAGCATTGTATGAATATTCCCATATTCAAAAATATGCTACAGGGGGGTGCAATGCCTAGTGAGTTAATTGCTCAATAGGTGGCGTTCTGAGAGTGAGGGTCTGAGTGTGGGAGATAAGACTGTGAAGCACAGAGGAGAGGCGGCTTCAGAGATGGAGTTGCTTCGAGCCGTGAAGCTTCGCATGTCTCACTCCCTAAACTGGAGCAAGACCTCACAGGCCTCACCGTGTTCAGCGGTAGAGTGTAAAGGCTATCAGCCTATGCCCGAGAGGGAGTAGTTGGAATATAGAAAAAAACAAAATTATATATATATATATATACTGTATATATATATATATATATATATATATATATATATATATATATATATATATATATATATATATATATATACATATATACAGTATATATATTATATATATATATATATATATATATATATATATATACAGTATATATATATATATTTTTTTTTTTTTCTTTAATACATACGAGGTTGAAAGAAATGGCAATTTCTGCGTTGGAAATTTTATTATTCAAAGTTTCCAGGTCTCTGATGAGTTTTCGCTGGGTGGCAGGAAGTAGATGAAGGAGATGAGCAAAATTCATGGTGGTACAGGGTTACATTAAAGTACATGAAGATACAGGATATACGACGCGTTTCACTGGACAACCAGCATTATCAAGTAAGGAAGGAATGATATAAAAGGTAAACAGGAAGGGTATATATAGAGGGTGGAGGATCAGAGGAGGCGGAAAACAGGGGGCAAAAGTCTGCTATTGGTGGAAGGGTAAACTAGGAGAGAGAAAGGGGGTAACCGCTTTACGCATGCGCACTGGAGGCGGGATGGTGGTCGGTAGGTGGGGTCGAAGCTGATTGGCTGCGTGTCGAGGGGCGTGGCCTAAGTTGTGTTGCGCCTGCAGAAGACGAAGCTGAAGGAGGTAGCGCGGGGGGCTGCGTCAAGGGCACCGGGGGGCGAGGAGGGGTGTTAGGTCCTGTAGGGTAGTGCCTTTTGGCAGAAGGAAGGATCTGAAGGTCCAGAGTTTGGTGTTGATGTTGGGATGTAAGGCTTGGATATATAAAGCTTCGAGTATAGGTAATCTCCTTGGGTCACTTTCTTTATCGAGTATGGTGGTGTGTTTCTCTAACTCGTTGCGTGTGAGGTGAGGGTGGTTAGGGGTGAGATAGTGGTCTTTGATGGCTCCAGCCTGAAGGTGAAGAGTTAACCGACGTGAAAGACGAGTCTGCGTCATACCAATATAGGAATGAGGTCCACAGTCCTCATAATTACAGGTATGTTGGTAAATGACGTGATCGTCGGTCATCGGGCTCTTTATCTTGGTGGAGGCTGGTTTGTTGCGGAGAACGAGGTTGGAGGTCTTGGGGGATTTGTAATAAATTATTAATTTGATTTTGTTTTCCGGGTTGGTTGGGTGGACATGCTTGGAGATTATTTCTTTTAAGACGGCCTCGTCATTTTTGTGTTCAGAGGACATGTAATTGCGGTAGAAGATCTTAATTTCATTGGGGGGGTCAATGTTGGGGGGGGCTTTGGGTGTACCATTTTTCAAGATGGTGGTTGATGGTGCTGGAGATGTCGGAGTTGGAGTATCCGTTATTTACTAAAACTTGGGATAGTCTTTCTAGTTCCTGGTGGGTGTCGGCCCAGGTAGAGCAGTGCGTGAGGGCTCTCCTAACATAGGCGGGAGATGGAGGATAGAAGATAACGGCGGGGGCATTCACTATCGCCGTTGAGGCATTGTCCTGTGTTAGTTGGTTTAATGTAGACGGTGGTTTTGAACCCATGGTCGTTCAGAGCTACGAGGATGTCGAGGAAGGGGAGTTGTCCATTGTTAGATTTTTCAAAGGTGAAGTTAAGTCCGGAGGAGGTCATGAAGCGACGCTGGAGTTCCTGTAGTTCGTGGAGGTCCTTGATTTGCACGAAGATGTCATCCACGTATCTACAGTAGACGGCGGGTCGTTGGGCAGCTAGGAGCTCTTCCTCGATGGTACCCATGAAAAAGTTCGCAAAAAGAACTCCTAGGGGGCTGCCCATCGCCACACCGTCTATCTGCTTGTACATGTTGCCCCGGGGGCAAAGGAAGGGGGCCTCCTTGGTACATAGCTCCAGTAGTGTTTTCAGGGCCTTCTCCGGGATGTCCAGTGTAGGTGTATCAGGGCAATGATAAATTCGACGTAGAATCATGTCAATGGTCCTATCCACTGGCACGTTGGTGAACAGGCTTTCTACGTCGAGAGAGGCGATTGTGTGGTTGTTGTTACGGGGGGCGTCTCGTAAAATTTCCAAGAAATCGTGGGCTGAGTTAAGGTTGAATTGGCTGGGCACGTAGGGGGTGAGGAGGTTGTTCAGGGTCTTGGCGATCTGGTAGGTGGCAGTGGGGATCTGGGAGATGATGGGGCGGAGGGGGTTCCCAGGTTTGTGTGTTTTGATGGTTCCGTACGCATAACCAGGGGTGTATTCTCCGACGAGTTTTTTAAGGTGGATCCCTCCTTGTTTGGCGTTGATGGCGGTGATGGTGGTGTTGGCAATACGCTTGATTTCGTCGGTTGGGTTGCGGGTGATCTTTTTAAATTTATGTTGTCACTTAAGATGACGTCCATTTTTCTAAGATATTCCTCCTTGTCATGGATCACGAGGCAGGAAGGTTTATCCGCACGACGGATGATGATGTTGGGGTTGTCTCTTAATAGTTTGGCAGCTTGGAAGTGTTGTTTGTTGAGTATTTTGCTATGGTGAGTTCCTCTGGTTTTGGCGGCTTCAGCGAGGAGAGTAGGTTGTAGGGCGGGAGTAGTGGTGACCTTGCCATCCTTCTTGAGTCGTCGGATGTCGTCCAGGAGGATTTCCGTTTCTAGACGTTTCCGGTGGGGGCCAGGTTTGGAGCTGTAGTGGCAGTTGAGGCCTTTGTTGAGGAGGTCTTCTTGGTCCAGGGTCAGAATGGTGTTAGTAAGGTTTATATATCCTTTTGTTGGTTTGGGTAGTTTTAAGTTTCCGCCATAAAGACGGGCAAGCTGTGGTTGTGTTTTCGGCTTGTCTTCTGTGTTGTTCAAGGAGTTGTTCGAGGGCTGTGTTGATTTCGGCTTTGAGGTGGTCTGGAGGGGTTTCGTCTTCCCAAATCCGTAGAAGAGCATCTCGTTCTTTACGAAGGTTGTTGGCGAGCTCACGTTTTTCAATTATTTGGTCCTTCACCAGTTCTTCACGAAACTGGAGGGTGCTGGTGCGATGTCTGGCATTCTCGTGAAGTTTTATGTTGGTAAAGCCAGGTAATAAATTTTCTTTAATACATACGAAGTTGAAAGAAATGGCAATTTCTGCGTTGGAAATTTTATTATTCAAAGTTTCCAGGTCTCTGATGAGTTTTCGCTGGGTGGCAGGAAGTAGATGAAGGAGATGAGCAAAATTCATGGTGGTACAGGGTTACATTAAAGTACATGAAGATACAGGATATACGACGCGTTTCACTGGACAACCAGCATTATCAAGTAAGGAAGGAATGATATAAAAGGTAAACAGGAAGGGTATATATAGAGGGTGGAGGATCAGAGGAGGCGGAAAACAGGGGGCAAAAGTCTGCTATTGGTGGAAGGGTAAACTAGGAGAGAGAAAGGGGGTAACCGCTTCACGCATGCGCACTGGAGGCGGGATGGTGGTCGGTAGGTGGGGTCGAAGCTGATTGGCTGCGTGTCGAGGGGCGTGGCCTAAGTTGTGTGGCGCCTGCAGAAGACGAAGCTGAAGGAGGTAGCGCGGGGGGCTGCGTCAAGGGCACCGGGGGGCGAGGAGGGGTGTTAGGTCCTGTAGGGTAGTGCCTTTTGGCAGAAGGAAAGATCTGAAGGTCCAGAGTTTGGTTGTTGATGTTGGGATGTAAGGCTTGGATATATAAAGCTTCGAGTATAGGTAATCTCCTTGGGTCACTTTCTTTATCGAGTATGGTGGTGTGTTTCTCTAACTCGTTGCGTGTGAGGTGAGGGTGGTTAGGGGTGAGATAGTGGTCTTTGATGGCTCCAGCCTGAAGGTGAAGAGTTAACCGACGTGAAAGACGAGTCTGCGTCATACCAATATAGGAATGAGGTCCACAGTCCTCATAATTACAGGTATGTTGGTAAATGACGTGATCGTCGGTCATCGGGCTCTTTATCTTGGTGGAGGCTGGTTTGTTGCGGAGAACGAGGTTGGAGGTCTTGGGGGATTTGTAATAAATTATTAATTTGATTTTGTTTTCCGGGTTGGTTGGGTGGACATGCTTGGAGATTATTTCTTTTAAGACGGCCTCGTCATTTTTGTGTTCAGAGGACATGTAATTGTGGTAGAAGATCTTAATTTCATTGGGGGGGTCAATGTTGGGAGGGCTTTGGGTGTACCATTTTTCAAGATGGTGGTTGATGGTGCTGGAGATGTCGGAGTTGGAGTATCCGTTATTTACTAAAACTTGGGATAGTCTTTCTAGTTCCTGGTGGGTGTCGGCCCAGGTAGAGCAGTGCGTGAGGGCTCTCCTAACATAGGCGGAGATGGAGGATAGAAGACAACGGCGGGGGCATTCACTATCGCCGTTGAGGCATTGTCCTGTGTTAGTTGGTTTAATGTAGACGGTGGTTTTGAACCCATGGTCGTTCAGAGCTACGAGGATGTCGAGGAAGGGGAGTTGTCCATTGTTAGATTTTTCAAAGGTGAAGTTAAGTCCGGAGGAGGTCATGAAGCGACGCTGGAGTTCCTGTAGTTCGTGGAGGTCCTTGATTTGCACGAAGATGTCATCCACGTATCTACAGTAGACGGCGGGTCGTTGGGCAGCTAGGAGCTCTTCCTCGATGGTACCCATGAAAAAGTTCGCAAAAAGAACTCCTAGGGGGCTGCCCATCGCCACACCGTCTATCTGCTTGTACATGTTGCCCCGGGGGCAAAGGAAGGGGGCCTCCTTGGTACATAGCTCCAGTAGTGTTTTCAGGGCCTTCTCCGGGATGTCCAGTGTAGGTGTATCAGGGCAATGATAAATTCGACGTAGAATCATGTCAATGGTCCTATCCACTGGCACGTTGGTGAACAGGCTTTCTACGTCGAGAGAGGCGATTGTGTGGTTGTTGTTACGGGGGGCGTCTCGTAAAATTTCCAAGAAATCGTGGGCTGAGTTAAGGTTGAATTGGCTGGGCACGTAGGGGGTGAGGAGGTTGTTCAGGGTCTTGGCGATCTGGTAGGTGGCAGTGGGGATCTGGGAGATGATGGGGCGGAGGGGGTTCCCAGGTTTGTGTGTTTTGATGGTTCCGTACGCATAACCAGGGGTGTATTCTCCGACGAGTTTTTTAAGGTGGATCCCTCCTTGTTTGGCGTTGATGGCGGTGATGGTGGTGTTGGCAATACGCTTGATTTCGTCGGTTGGGTTGCGGGTGATCTTTTTAAATTTATTGTTGTCACTTAAGATGACGTCCATTTTTCTAAGATATTCCTCCTTGTCATGGATCACGAGGCAGGAAGGTTTATCCGCACGACGGATGATGATGTTGGGGTTGTCTCTTAATAGTTTGGCAGCTTGGAAGTGTTGTTTGTTGAGTATTTTGCTATGGTGAGTTCCTCTGGTTTTGGCGGCTTCAGCGAGGAGAGTAGGTTGTAGGGCGGGAGTAGTGGTGACCTTGCCATCCTTCTTGAGTCGTAGGATGTCGTCCAGGAGGATTTCCGTTTCTAGACGTTTCCGGTGGGGGCCAGGTTTGGAGCTGTAGTGGCAGTTGAGGCCTTTGTTGAGGAGGTCTTCTTGGTCCAGGGTCAGAATGGTGTTAGTAAGGTTTATATATCCTTTTGTTGGTTTGGGTAGTTTTAAGTTTCTGCCATAAAGACGGGCAAGCTTTTTTATGGTTGTGTTTTCGGCTTGTCTTCTGTGTTGTTCAAGGAGTTGTTCGAGGGCTGTGTTGATTTCGGCTTTGAGGTGGTCTGGAGGGGTTTCGTCTTCCCAAATCCGTAGAAGAGCATCTCGTTCTTTACGAAGGTTGTTGGCGAGCTCACGTTTTTCAATTATTTGGTCCTTCACCAGTTCTTCACGAAACTGGAGGGTGCTGGTGCGATGTCTGGCATTCTCGTGAAGTTTTATGTTGGTAAAGCCAGGTAATAAATTTTCTTTAATACATACGAAGTTGAAAGAAATGGCAATTTCTGCGTTGGAAATTTTATTATTCAAAGTTTCCAGGTCTCTGATGAGTTTTCGCTGGGTGGCAGGAAGTAGATGAAGGAGATGAGCAAAATTCATGGTGGTACAGGGTTACATTAAAGTACATGAAGATACAGGATATACGACGCGTTTCACTGGACAACCAGCATTATCAAGTAAGGAAGGAATGATATAAAAGGTAAACAGGAAGGGTATATATAGAGGGTGGAGGATCAGAGGAGGCGGAAAACAGGGGGCAAAAGTCTGCTATTGGTGGAAGGGTAAACTAGGAGAGAGAAAGGGGGTAACCGCTTCACGCATGCGCACTGGAGGCGGGATGGTGGTCGGTAGGTGGGGTCGAAGCTGATTGGCTGCGTGTCGAGGGGCGTGGCCTAAGTTGTGTGGCGCCTGCAGAAGACGAAGCTGAAGGAGGTAGCGGGTGGCGCTGCGTCAAGGGCACCGGGGGGCGAGGAGGGGTGTTAGGTCCTGTAGGGTAGTGCCTTTTGGCAGAAGGAAGGATCTGAAGGTCCAGAGTTTGGTTGTTGATGTTGGGATGTAAGGCTTGGATATATAAAGCTTCGAGTATAGGTAATCTCCTTGGGTCACTTTCTTTATCGAGTATGGTGGTGTGTTTCTCTAACTCGTTGCGTGTGAGGTGAGGGTGGTTAGGGGTGAGATAGTGGTCTTTGATGGCTCCAGCCTGAAGGTGAAGAGTTAACCGACGTGAAAGACGAGTCTGCGTCATACCAATATAGGAATGAGGTCCACAGTCCTCATAATTACAGGTATGTTGGTAAATGACGTGATCGTCGGTCATCGGGCTCTTTATCTTGGTGGAGGCTGGTTTGTTGCGGAGAACGAGGTTGGAGGTCTTGGGGGATTTGTAATAAATTATTAATTTGATTTTGTTTTCCGGGTTGGTTGGGTGGACATGCTTGGAGATTATTTCTTTTAAGACGGCCTCGTCATTTTTGTGTTCAGAGGACATGTAATTGTGGTAGAAGATCTTAATTTCATTGGGGGGGTCAATGTTGGGAGGGCTTTGGGTGTACCATTTTTCAAGATGGTGGTTGATGGTGCTGGAGATGTCGGAGTTGGAGTATCCGTTATTTACTAAAACTTGGGATAGTCTTTCTAGTTCCTGGTGGGTGTCGGCCCAGGTAGAGCAGTGCGTGAGGGCTCTCCTAACATAGGCGGAGATGGAGGATAGAAGACAACGGCGGGGGCATTCACTATCGCCGTTGAGGCATTGTCCTGTGTTAGTTGGTTTAATGTAGACGGTGGTTTTGAACCCATGGTCGTTCAGAGCTACGAGGATGTCGAGGAAGGGGAGTTGTCCATTGTTAGATTTTTCAAAGGTGAAGTTAAGTCCGGAGGAGGTCATGAAGCGACGCTGGAGTTCCTGTAGTTCGTGGAGGTCCTTGATTTGCATGAAGATGTCATCCACGGCATTGATTCCATTGACATGATTCTACGTCGAATTTATCATTGCCCTGATACACCTACACTGGACATCCCGGAGAAGGCCCTGAAAACACTACTGGAGCTATGTACCAAGGAGGCCCCCTTCCTTTGCCCCCGGGGCAACATGTACAAGCAGATAGACGGTGTGACGATGGGCAGCCCCCTAGGAGTTCTCTTTGCGAACTTTTTCATGGGTACCATCGAGGAAGAGCTCCTAGCTGCCCAACGACCCGCCGTCTACTGTAGATACGTGGATGACATCTTCGTGCAAATCAAGGACCTCCACGAACTACAGGAACTCCAGCGTCACTTCATGACCTCCTCCGGACTTAACTTCACCTTTGAAAAATCTAACAATGGACAACTCCCCTTCCTCGACATCCTCGTAGCTCTGAACGACCATGGGTTCAAAACCACCGTCTACATTAAACCAACTAACACAGGACAATGCCTCAACGGCAATAGTGAATGCCCCCGCCGTTATCTTCTATCCTCCATCTCCGCCTATGTTAGGAGAGCCCTCACGCACTGCTCTACCTGGGCCGACACCCACCAGGAACTAGAAAGACTATCCCAAGTTTTAGTAAATAACGGATACTCCAACTCCGACATCTCCAGCACCATCAACCACCATCTTGAAAAATGGTACACCCAAAGCCCTCCCAACATTGACCCCCCCCAATGAAATTAAGATCTTCTACCGCAATTACATGTCCTCTGAACACAAAAATGACGAGGCCGTCTTAAAAGAAATAATCTCCAAGCATGTCCACCCAACCAACCCGGAAAACAAAATCAAATTAATAATTTATTACAAATCCCCCAAGACCTCCAACCTCGTTCTCCGCAACAAACCAGCCTCCACCAAGATAAAGAGCCCGATGACCGACGATCACGTCATTTACCAACATACCTGTAATTATGAGGACTGTGGACCTCATTCCTATATTGGTATGACGCAGACTCGTCTTTCACGTCGGTTAACTCTTCACCTTCAGGCTGGAGCCATCAAAGACCACTATCTCACCCCTAACCACCCTCACCTCACACGCAACGAGTTAGAGAAACACACCACCATACTCGATAAAGAAAGTGACCCAAGGAGATTACCTATACTCGAAGCTTTATATATCCAAGCCTTACATCCCAACATCAACAACCAAACTCTGGACCTTCAGATCCTTCCTTCTGCCAAAAGGCACTACCCTACAGGACCTAACACCCCTCCTCGCCCCCCGGTGCCCTTGACGCAGCCCCCCGCGCTACCTCCTTCAGCTTCGTCTTCTGCAGGCGCCACACAACTTAGGCCACGCCCCTCGACACGCAGCCAATCAGCTTCGACCCCACCTACCGACCACCATCCCGCCTCCAGTGCGCATGCGTGAAGCGGTTACCCCCTTTCTCTCTCCTAGTTTACCCTTCCACCAATAGCAGACTTTTGCCCCCTGTTTTCCGCCTCCTCTGATCCTCCACCCTCTATTATAGGTTTGACTCCTGTAAGGAGATAAAGAAAACCTAATATTTAGTAGTGGCCCCGTAATCATTGACGAACATGCCTATTACATAAGGCATCCTCTTCAAACACTAATCCGCCGTAGTTTGAATCTACCGCGCAGAGCATTTAAAAACTGAGGAGCCTTCATCATGAGCGCACGCGACCTCACTCATGGCTTCAGTCATTATGAATTGGGTTCTCACTACGAAAAAACTTCGTAAAAAATAAAAACAAAAAGAAAATAAGAATAACTATCCAATAAGCTTTCCATCATATCGTGGATGTACTTGTGTGGATTTCTGACCAGACGCTGAATCAGGCGTCATTCCTCCTTCACTGACATATCAAGTAAACCAAAATCCTTAATACATCAACGAATGGGAAGGGGACGGTCGGGAGGGCCCCAGTCGTCAATGATTACGGGGCCACTATAAATATTAGGTTTTCTTTATCTCCTTACAGGAGTCAAACCTATAATTTATTAGTGGCCCCTCCATCATTGACGAACATGCCTGATATCTAAGACTGGAGGGGGACAATCGTAATCATATCATAACTCTAGAAAAGCAGATAATAAAAACAACCACATAGTATTCTTACTTTTGAAAAATGTATTTAATACGGCGTTGGCCGGAAATATACAAGAAAAAGGGGTTCAGGCAGGTGCGTGCTTCAAAGAAGCCTGCCCGACAAAATAGGTAACCCTGAAGATTCTGAACACAGATCTGTAGTTACAAAAGGCACCCCACTCAACGAGTGGTGACAAAAATAATAAGTTATAAGTTTATATGTGCACATCATAAACCCCAAAATACATGTGGAGATCAATTGCTAATGAACTCCATTGAACTAATGTTACATTGCTTTCGCAGCTAAAACTACTATAACAACACCGTTGTTTTGTACTAAACTTTGTACTAGCACAAATTCTCGCAGAGAAATTTTCATATCACATTTTAACCTTAAATTGTATCACAGCTCTCATACTCCGGCGGGGTCTAGGGTGTCCTATGTCAACTGACTGCACCCCCCCCCCCCCCCCTTCCTTGAAAATAAACATAAGTGACTGCAGGGCCACCTAGACCCTCTGCCTTAAAGCTATACATGGTAAGGAAGGTTTGTCTAGAGCAACTGACAAGTATCTAGAGAGAAACGTATGATTAGACGCCCACAACTGTGTGGACGCAATATCTTCAACTGAAAAGTTTTTCAGGAAACGTAAAGAGGCCGCCCACTTGCGTAAATCGTGGGCCCTACCCACAACGCCGGGATTACTCTCTTTAATGACTTCTACCAGAAGAGAGGCTAATCGCCGTTTAAGTAAGCGTTTACCCGTACTCGCTACCCATAAAGCACCTTGGGGGTTATGAGGAGCTATTCTCAAATATTTGGTTAGAGCTTGCACTGGACATAAATTATGATGCACCTTTCCCCTTTTTAACGCCGGCACCGTGAACTCAGAAAACACGTGTGCACTATGCTCATTCTTGGCTACAAACGCCGGGGAGGGTGCAATGGAAATTGAATCATTAAGTCTACCAAACCTAAGACAATTAGGTGTGTTGCTCATCGCCGCCAGCTCAGACACTCTGTTTCCGGTGGCCAAAGCCAAAAGGAAAACTGCCTTCTTTAAGATTAAAGCAAAGTCTGCAGTATTTTGATACAGACGAGAATGAAGTAAAGACAAAGCTTTGTCCAGAGACCAAGTAGGCATGAGCTGACGGGGAGGTGGGCGGAGTTTAAAACACGCTCTCATAAATCCTGTTTCCTCCGCCACCGGTATGGATAGACCTGTAAGGTCGAAAAAGGGCACTCTAATCGCAGTTAAGTGATTCTTCAAAGTAACCACAGATAAACGTTTCTGCTCAAACAGATAGTTCAAGTAATTAAAAACCAATGCCACTGAGGGTACAGTTTGTTCCGTTCTAACAATCCAAGAAGTAAAAGCTTTCCAATGAGATTGATATTGTCGCTTAGTAGATTGAGTATATTGATTGAGCAATTTATTGGTCACATCCCTACCGTATGGTGCTAGCCACTTGGCCTCCTGAATGTCCATAATGCAAAAGTCAGCGAGGTCTCTAGGTTGCCAATCGTGTCTAAGTGGAAGTACCCGACCGGGAGCGATACCGGGTCCGGGCACCACATTATTAACTGCTGGTACCACACCTGCGCCGGCCACAGGGGCGCGATTAGCGAGACTAAGCCTCGATAAACTCGTAGTTTGTTCACTACGTGGCACATTAGTGACGCATCTGGCGGCGGAAACAGATAGATGGAGCTCCATCTGTTCCAGTCTGTCACTAGGGCGTCTGGCCCCCCTGCCGGCGTTATCGCCCGGCGGGTGAGGTATAGAGGGAGCTTGTGAGTCTCCTCGGACGCAAAAAGATCCACTTGTGGATGGGAGAGCTCCGCAATCATTAGGTCGAAAATGGGTTGCTTGAGCTCCCATTCTACTGTCATGCTCTGTCTCCGGGACAGAGCGTCTGCCCAGACGTTCGCTACGCCTGGGAGATAAGATGCGTGAAGATAAATATCTAGACTGGTGGCTAGAACAAAAATCTCTTCCGACACGAGTAGCAACTTCCTTGACCTCGTTGACCCTTGTTTCTGAATACAGTGAACTGCATTCAGATTGTCCATTCTGAAGGCCACTGACTTGCCCCGTAACGCCAGGCCGTGAGCCTGAAGGAAATACAAGGGGACTAGTAACTCTTTGACATTTATGTGAGAGATTTCTAAGTCGGACCAAAGTCCCTGACCCTGGTGCCCCTGATTTGACTGAAATCCCCACCCTATGGTGCCTGACGCATCTGTGTCTACCCATACCGTTGGAGGAGGAGAGGTCCATGACATGATTGAGTGCAATGTTTCCCTCTTCGCCCAGACCGCTAGTAAGGTGTGGATTAATTTTGGTATGGGCCATAATTTTCCCGCCGGTAAGAGTGGGAAATATTTGTTGCCTTCCAATATTAATCGTTTTACTTTCAACCGGCCCAACTTGACAGTTAGCTGAATCCAGTTGAGAGAGCCGACCAGAGACTCCCAGACTCTTCGTGTCGTAGTCAGACTGTGAAGAAACCTGAACAGTTTCCTGCGAAACCTGTTGCGATTGTCCACACTCTGACTCAGAGTGAGAGCGGCGGTGTCCCAGACCAGCCCTATCCACTGAATTACTCTTGAGGGAACAAGGTTTGACTTTACCAGATTTACCTTGAAGCCTAGAGTTTTGACATGATTTAAAATGATATTGACATGTTTTATGCATAATTGTTGTGTCTCTGCCACCACCAGCCAGTCGTCTAGATACCACAACACTCTGATTCCCTGTTTTAACAACGGCATCAGGGCTTGCCGGACTAGTTTCGTGAATAATCGAGGTGCTAGGTTCAAACCGAACGGCATCCTCTGAAAAACAAAATTTTGGTGCCTGATCCTCAAGGCCAGAAACCTTTGAAATCTTTTGTTGACCGACACATGCCAATAGGCGTCTGTCAGGTCTAGGGAACACATCCAGCCTCCCGGCGGAAGTGTTAGCCTGATTTGATGAACTGTTAACATTCTGAAAGACTCGTTGTAAATGTGAAGATTCAGATAAGACAGGTCTACGACCGGCCTCATCTGAACACTGTCCCGTTTGGGAACCAAAAACAGTTTTGACGTGAATACAGGGTAATCTGGAGGGACCGGGATGATGACATTCTTGGCAATCATCTCCTGGACCAGCAACTCCACCTCTAATGAAACACAATTTGCCGTTGTCGGCTGACGTAAGCGAGGTCGCCGGAGCCACTGCCAAGTGATGCCTTTGCGTGCCACCATCCGTGCCCAGGTTTTTAACGGCCATGCTTGGTGACACGTTCGGAACGACCCAGTTAGCAGACAAGGGTTCGCCGGCTGTACTTCCCTCGGTTCCTCCGGCTCTAAGATAGGCACTGGGAGTGAGAAAGACTTTAGTTTTTTGATGGTGGGTTTGGTGGTGTTGGACGCTTCGCCGGCTGGCTGGTGTGGGCCGAAGACTGGCCCTGCCCCGGCTTATACTGGCCGCGTCCCCTCTGTCCTGAAAACCCTCTCTGTCTATGCCTGAACTGACCCAGGGGGGATTGGGAGGACTTAGGCGGAAGAAACGGCTTAGAACCCCCTGGCTGAGCTTTAGTAGGAGGCTTAGGTTTGGGGAAGTTAAATGCGGGTTTCTTAGCCTGTGCGGGACTGTGCTTCACGGCCTGTGCCATGTTAAACACTGTTCGCCATACATCAGGGGACATTAAAGAAGGTGTAAGTACTGGGGACATTACCACCTGGTTAGCAATGCGATCAGGCAGCTTGCGAACTAATGACATCCTAAGATCCTGTCGTGCTCGCACCGCCTCAAGTAAGGCTGTGCATATGTCACCTAAGGATTGAATCGACGACTGAAGAATCAGACGCCGGGATAACTCAACTGATCTTCGAGCATCCGCGTCTGCGATTGCCTGAGTAGACCTGAGTAAAGACTTAGCCACCTGTTGAGAAACTATGTACTGTGAAAACAGGCGGAAAGCTTTTCCCCTTAGCCTAAATTCTCTGTCTAGGTGAGAAGGGGTAGGGGTAGTGAATGGTTCCTTTAGTTCACAAAGATTAATCTTAGGGGCAGCTAAAAAAGAAAATAAAGCTGACGGAACTCCGCCGGCAGAACCTACCGGCATGGAGAACCATGAATGTGTATCCTGAGGGATCTGGTGGGAAGATTTAGAAGTGAAAGTGGTTGCAAAGTTTTGAGCCTCTACCTCCCAATCCACCCAAGGTCCTGGTCCCAACTGTCCCACCTTCAACACTGGATTAGCTGTCTCGTCTGTGACGGTCTGTAAATCTAGTTCAGGAGTAAGAGCCGACAGAGCCTTAATATCATTAAACCCATCCAGCTTAGACCAGTCTGAAAAAAGTTTTGAAGCTGAGGCAGGGGGTAAAGCAGGCTTAGATGCATAAACAAAATAATCCTGATGATAATAACTAGGTATAGCCTTGATATTTACGTCCAAAACATTACCCAAGGCATCCAATGCCCTTAATTTCTTAGACTTATTTCCCTGGATAAACCACTCACGTGGTACCGGGAGTTCCCCTGACAAGGTAGGCTGGGCAAGCTCTGGCTTAGAGGGGTTCAAAGGGACCCATGACTCATCTGGCCCATAAAGCAGGGGCATAGCTACCTTTCTAAGAGGCGCTTTGTCTAGAGGGGGTGGATTAACATCCGTAATGACCCTGACATTTGACGTAGTGAATGCCACCGTAGCTGGCTTAGAGCTCCCTGCCGGTGACAGAGTAGGAGGGTTAGGAATCTTAGATAAATCGATTGACGTTATCAGAGGCCGTACCGCAGAACTTGTCAAGGGAGCCCCCAAGTCCATTGTGGGGTTTTCTCGTTGTTGATTAAAGAATTTTGATAGAGCATGAGTAAGTAACCCATCAATTTCTTGTGCTGTAACAAACTGGTTAGATGCAGAACTTTCAGGTGAATCAGTATTATCATGGGCGGCGTCCAGGCCTGAGCCTGACCTTTGTCCCTCCCTATCTGAAATTAATGACACTTCATCTTGTTCCTCCCGATCCTCCTGAGAAGACCCCGCCGAGGCAGGGGCACCTTGTTTCCAAGATAAATCAGGGATAGAGGATGGGGTCGCCGCGTCCCTGTGGACATCGGCTACTGTGTGACTCGTATGAGTCGGACGTGGATGGTCAGACCCTGGCTGAGCAAACCGCCAAACACCGAGGCTCTGGCCTACGCTCTCTTGAGAGTCTGAAACATTCTCAATTATTGAATTTCCTGAACTTTCCGTTTCTAGGGTTAAAATATCAATAGGTAAATCTTGTTTAGGGACAGGCGCTTCACTATACTCTGAGGCTGTAACAGAAACATTTTCAGGTGTAGAGGTACGATGAGATGCACTAGACTTAGTAGAATGTCGAGAGGACTTCTTATGGGAATCCTTTTTGGAGGATTTGTGGCTACGGTGAGACCGCGAACTAGACCTAGGTTTGGAAGAATCACCACCATGGCCACTGGGGGAAGCTTCAGTCTTACACTTCTTACTAGCCGGGGAAGAGGCCCGACTTGAAGACCGCTGTCTGAGGGGTGACCTTGACCTCGATCTCGCCTGCGACGAGGAGGTGGCTGCCGGGGGAGTAGGCTCTCTCGGGCGTTTAAACGTATCCACAGACGATACAGAACCCTGGCTAGTCTCTGTCGGCTTAAAACCCGTTACTCTAGAGGTACGTTTAGGGGGAGGGTGCTCTGACAGCAACTTATCCCAAAGTGGGACGTTGTCACATTGAAGTGACTTATGTGCGACAATGGTAGTATAGGCCGACATTTGTTGTCTGACCTCTCTCAACGCTACCGCCGCGGTCTTGTCATTGTCACACAGGACTTTATTGGCTAATTGGGAGCAAAATGAACAATTAAGTGTAACCCAGAGACCCCTTGAACGGTCTAGACATCTAACACACCTTATGCAAAGGGTATGCGCAAAAATTGGGATACCCGCGCAAGTAGGGGTAATGCACAGGGCAAAAACTGGGGCCACATTAGCCATGACAGAGACTGGTGTGAGGAAACTACCGCCGGGTCTGTATTGGTCCGCCGGAGCTCAGCTCTGGAAAAATAAAGAAAAATTTCCAGGAATTAATGCTCATAAGGTTAACCCACGTGTTCGCATACAAGTGTTAATAACCCGCCGGGTAACGGGATGCAAAGACACAGCTAACACATCTCGCTACGCGGCTGGGTGTAAAGAGGCTAAACAAATCTTCTTAGCTAAAGAACATGAAGAATACCCTCTGATATAATGGTCCAGTATGGCACTTATAGTCTGTAGGAGGTGGTGACTGTCTCAAGATTCAATTTTGTAACAAAGCCCCCCTCATAAAGACGCCGGCCCTTGAAATATTTTAGTAGAATAGCCCAGGGCAGGAATATACGAGATTTTTTTAACGAATTGTCCCAAACGATCGTCGTAAAAATAGAAGGCGGCGATACTGAAAGTATCACCCAATTAAGGTTAATCGAAATTGAATTTGTTTATAAATTCCTTAGTTCCTCCACTTAGGGGCACCCGCCGGGTGTGGGAATCGATTTGGTTAAACCTCACTGATCCTTCAATTGCCGTAAGAGTAAAGGCAGCGATACACAGAGTATCACTCAAATGGATTGGTTAACTATATGAGACCTAAGTCGTTTTATCCCACCCTGCTCAGGTGCACCCGCCGGGTGAGAAGTCTAAAAGTTAACCCCACAAGTTCCTGACCCCACTTCTTTGTAAAAGATCGCCGGGGAGGAACGCCTAAACAACAGCTAGGTTTTCCATGTGGTTGTCGTAAACCAGGTAGAAAAACCTATAAAAAAACGAGTGTTCTCAAGAACGTCGTTTCTTTATATATCTATATATATATGTAAGGATGGGTACAGCCATCCCGCCGGGAATTTAAAGGAGGCCTGAAACCAGGCACCCACAGAGACGCAGTCCTGGAGAGCCACAGACACCTCCCCACGCCGGGGAACCAGCCAGAGTTAAAAACCACGTGTGGCCCAACACTGCTCATCGGTCAGGATTTTTCATGGTGAAACCGAGAAAAAACCCGCCGGAAGGCAAACCCCACCCTGAACAGACACCATCTGAACAAAACGACACGAGGAGAGACACGCACGACTAACCAAGGTCACAACATAATCCGTGGAATTAGCCAATACACAACTAAACCAGGAAACAAATATAGTCCGAGGAATTAGCCAATACACAACTAAAACCCGGATACACATGACACAGTAGGGCATTTATAAAATAAATAATAACACTAGACATGTGGCAAAGCTACGAGCGGCTGGCTAGGCCTAGGTAGACGGCATGAAAATAGTTGAAATATAAACACACACTGGAATATCACAACAGGAACCACCGCCAACACACCACCGAAGCGATAACTTCCCACCCCGGGAAGCCTGACACGGACCCAGAAAAAACTTCACTAAGTGAAGAAAAATACGCTGGGAACGTCAGCAAACACACAGCTTACCTCATCAGAAGGATAAAAGGCAGCAATAATTAACGCGTAATGAAAGCCGCCTGCATCACCAACTAACACAACTGTGAAAAGTTCACGTGTCCACAACAGGACCACGAGGGTACATCCGAAATAGATGCCCCATACATACGACCCAAAATACACTGCACTGCGGGCAACCAGCCCAGGACACTCCTGCTACGCCTATCCTAACCTTACTCGATACATCCTAGAGTAAACAAATGAGAAAAAACTCACTAGGGACGCAACGAATGCGGAACCAGCGGAGCCTGAAAGGTACATCCGGGCAGGCTGAGCGCAGAGCAAAAAGGAGGAATGACGCCTGATTCAGCGTCTGGTCAGAAATCCACACAAGTACATCCACGATATGATGGAAAGCTTATTGGATAGTTATTCTTATTTTCTTTTTGTTTTTATTTTTTACGAAGTTTTTTCGTAGTGAGAACCCAATTCATAATGACTGAAGCCATGAGTGAGGTCGCGTGCGCTCATGATGAAGGCTCCTCAGTTTTTAAATGCTCTGCGCGGTAGATTCAAACTACGGCGGATTAGTGTTTGAAGAGGATGCCTTATGTAATAGGCATGTTCGTCAATGATGGAGGGGCCACTAATAAATATATACCCTTCCTGTTTACCTTTTATATCATTCCTTCCTTACTTGATAATGCTGGTTGTCCAGTGAAACGCGTCGTATATCCTGTATCTTCATGTACTTTAATGTAACCCTGTACCACCATGAATTTTGCTCATCTCCTTCATCTACTTCCTGCCACCCAGCGAAAACTCATCAGAGACCTGGAAACTTTGAATAATAAAATTTCCAACGCAGAAATTGCCATTTCTTTCAACTTCGTATGTATTAAAGAAAATTTATTACCTGGCTTTACCAACATAAAACTTCACGAGAATGCCAGACATCGCACCAGCACCCTCCAGTTTCGTGAAGAACTGGTGAAGGACCAAATAATTGAAAAATGTGAGCTCGCCAACAACCTTCGTAAAGAACGAGATGCTCTTCTACGGATTTGGGAAGACGAAACCCCTCCAGACCACCTCAAAGCCGAAATCAACACAGCCCTCGAACAACTCCTTGAACAACACAGAAGACAAGCCGAAAACACAACCATAAAAAAGCTTGCCCGTCTTTATGGCGGAAACTTAAAACTACCCAAACCAACAAAAGGATATATAAACCTTACTAACACCATTCTGACCCTGGACCAAGAAGACCTCCTCAACAAAGGCCTCAACTGCCACTACAGCTCCAAACCTGGCCCCCACCGGAAACGCCTAGAAACGGAAATCCTCCTGGACGACATCCTACGACTCAAGAAGGATGGCAAGGTCACCACTACTCCCGCCCTACAACCTACTCTCCTCGCTGAAGCCGCCAAAACCAGAGGAACTCACCATAGCAAAATACTCAACAAACAACACTTCCAAGCTGCCAAACTATTAAGAGACAACCCCAACATCATCATCCGTCGTGCGGATAAAGCTTCCTGCCTCGTGATCCATGATAAGGAGGAATATCTTAGAAAAATGGACGTCATCTTAAGTGACAACACTAAATTTAAAAAGATCACCCGCAACCCAACCGACGAAATCAAGCGTATTGCCAACACCACCATCACCGCCATCAACGCCAAACAAGGAGGGATCCACCTTAAAAAACTCGTCGGAGAATACACCCCTGGTTATGCGTACGGAACCATCAAAACACACAAACCTGGGAACCCCCTCCGCCCCATCATCTCCCAGATCCCCACTGCCACCTACCAGATCGCCAAGACCCTGAACAACCTCCTCACCCCCTACGTGCCCAGCCAATTCAACCTTAACTCAGCCCACGATTTCTTGGAAATTTGACGAGACGCCCCCCGTAACAACAACCACACAATCGCCTCTCTCGACGTAGAAAGCCTGTTCACCAACGTGCCAGTGGATAGGACCATTGACATGATTCTACGTCAAATTTATCATTGCCCTGATACACCTACACTGGACATCCCGGAGAAGGCCCTGAAAACACTACTGGAGCTATGTACCAAGGAGGCCCCCTTCCTTTGCCCCCGGGGCAACATGTACAAGCAGATAGACGGTGTGGCGATGGGCAGCCCCCTAGGAGTTCTTTTTGCGAACTTTTTCATGGGTACCATCGAGGAAGAGCTCCTAGCTGCCCAACGACCCGCCGTCTACTGTAGATACGTGGATGACATCTTCGTGCAAATCAAGGACCTCCACGAACTACAGGAACTCCAGCGTCGCTTCATGACCTCCTCCGGACTTAACTTCACCTTTGAAAAATCTAACAATGGACAACTCCCCTTCCTCGACATCCTCGTAGCTCTGAACGACCATGGGTTCAAAACCACCGTCTACATTAAACCAACTAACACAGGACAATGCCTCAACGGCGATAGTGAATGCCCCCGCCGTTATCTTCTATCCTCCATCTCCGCCTATGTTAGGAGAGCCCTCACGCACTGCTCTACCTGGGCCGACACCCACCAGGAACTAGAAAGACTATCCCAAGTTTTAGTAAATAACGGATACTCCAACTCCGACATCTCCAGCACCATCAACCACCATCTTGAAAAATGGTACACCCAAAGCCCTCCCAACATTGACCCCCCCAATGAAATTAAGATCTTCTACCGCAATTACATGTCCTCTGAACACAAAAATGACGAGGCCGTCTTAAAAGAAATAATCTCCAAGCATGTCCACCCAACCAACCCGGAAAACAAAATCAAATTAATAATTTATTACAAATCCCCCAAGACCTCCAACCTCGTTCTCCGCAACAAACCAGCCTCCACCAAGATAAAGAGCCCGATGACCGACGATCACGTCATTTACCAACATACCTGTAATTATGAGGACTGTGGACCTCATTCCTATATTGGTATGACGCAGACTCGTCTTTCACGTCGGTTAACTCTTCACCTTCAGGCTGGAGCCATCAAAGACCACTATCTCACCCCTAACCACCCTCACCTCACACGCAACGAGTTAGAGAAACACACCACCATACTCGATAAAGAAAGTGACCCAAGGAGATTACCTATACTCGAAGCTTTATATATCCAAGCCTTACATCCCAACATCAACAACCAAACTCTGGACCTTCAGATCCTTCCTTCTGCCAAAAGGCACTACCCTACAGGACCTAACACCCTCCTCGCCCCCCGGTGCCCTTGACGCAGCCCCCCGCGCTACCTCCTTCAGCTTCGTCTTCTGCAGGCGCAACACAACTTAGGCCACGCCCCTCGACACGCAGCCAATCAGCTTCGACCCCACCTACCGACCACCATCCCGCCTCCAGTGCGCATGCGTGAAGCGGTTACCCCCTTTCTCTCTCCTAGTTTACCCTTCCACCAATAGCAGACTTTTGCCCCCTGTTTTCTGCCTCCTCTGATCCTCCACCCTCTATATATACCCTTCCTGTTTACCTTTTATATCATTCCTTCCTTACTTGATAATGCTGGTTGTCCAGTGAAACGCGTCGTATATCCTGTATCTTCATGTACTTTAATGTAACCCTGTACCACCATGAATTTTGCTCATCTCCTTCATCTACTTCCTGCCACCCAGCGAAAACTCATCAGAGACCTGGAAACTTTGAATAATAAAATTTCCAACGCAGAAATTGCCATTTCTTTCAACCTCGTATGTATTAAAGAAAATTTATTACCTGGCTTTACCAACATATACATATATATACTGTATATATATATATATATATATATATATATATATATATATATATATATATATATATATATATATATATATATATATATCATAGACTACAGTAGATCTGGACTGGACACGAAAATGGAACTTTGCAGTAAGGGACCCAAAATCGGAAAAAGGAACCCCCAAGTTCGAACCTCGAAACCGCGAAAATTTGATATTTTCGCGGTTTCGAGGTTCGAGCTTGGAGGTTATTTCTCCGATTTTGGGTCCCTTACTGCAAAGATCCATTATCGTGTCCAGTCCAGATCTACTGTAGTCTACGATACAATATATATATATATACTTTCAAACATTAACAAAAAAGCCAATATATAATGTTAAAGAGAGCCGTGGTGGTCGAGTGGTGAGCAAGCTCACGTGTGAATCTGCAAGACCCGGGATCGAATCCCTGCCACGGCGGACATTCAGTGGGTGTGGTAGTACGTTCTTGTTCTTGTTCTTGTTAGGGGGACCCGCAGAGGGCTGCTCTTGGGCAGCATGACATGCTGACATTGTGCAGGGGAATTATGAGCAAAGGATAGGATCGGGTCAAGGATTAGGGAGATAATGAGTAGTGATCCTATTTCTAAAGGAATGAAGAGTGGGGCTATTAACTATGTGAGATGGGAGGTGATTCCACTCTTGGATGCTGCGGGTAAAAAATTAATTTCTGAATATGTCAGTGCTTGCATGATATGTGTGGTATTTTAAGTTGTGGCTGCGTCTCGTAAATCGTATGTTTGTAGGGTGTAAATATGTATTTTTATCTATGTCTGCTAGATTGTGATTTTGTATAACATTTGTTGTCTGTGTATTTGTCTTCTTGTTACAAGGGGCCCAATTCACATACCCCGGCGTTACCTCCTTCTTCATCTACTCGACTCTTTACGGATTGGACAAAGACTGACGGCGTAAACGATATCAAATCTCTCAATACGCTAACGCCGGAGATGGATACAATTCCAGTGCTAGATCAGTCAAACAATCCAGTCTTGCAGGTGGGGCAGGTAGGTCTAGGTCCGTGGGGGGACTGGGAGATTGAGGCGCAACAGTTCGCAGCAACAATAACGTCAAAACCCTCCCATCAAATTCCTCAAGACAACCATCTTTGGTTTTCATTACCAATAAATCAAGCCGGAGGGGTTCCGCCTGTACTTTTTTAATTCCTTTTCTGCCCCTAAGCTGTCACTATGGGACTTGCAGGAGCCCTTTTCTACCCCCCCCCCCTCCCCCCCCCCTTCGGCACACCTGGATAGAGACTTTAAATTGAGGAATAAAGCTTACAGACTCGTTTCACAATTTTTGCTAAGTCGCCAAATAGCCCAGTCCCTCACCAGGACTATAGCCGCTATTTCTGATCAGGATGTTAAGAAGGCCACAGATTTATTCCGGTGGCTTCTGTTACAGAATTCCATTCAGTCTTTGGGGGACACGGATAGCCTTGTTGGAGGCTGTTGCACGTCAAGATCTGAGAGCATATATGGTGAAAAGTTACCAGACGACATTAGTCGCCGGGTAACCCTGTCACCAGTGTTAACTTCATCTTTGCTTAACCCTGAGACTTGGAAAGCACTGTACAATATGGTTGACAGCTTACAGCCAAGTACTTCCCAGGCTAGGAAGGAACACTTTAAGAAACCGTACTCCAAGCCTAAGAGCAGTGGTAATTAAGTCCCAAACTGGTGGTTCCAAGCCCTTTCAGGGCCCCATGTCTCCTCCGGTGCAGGGAAGTACTTCTCTCAAGCCTAAACAGAGAAAACAATCAGGAAAGTGGTATAAGAATAAGTCACTACACAAATCAGGTCAGGGAGCGACACCTGCCAAAACCAGTCAGCCGTCTAACCCTACCCCTCCACCATAAAGAAACTAGTCACACTTCAAACTCTCTCTTTCCCGGGGCCTATCGCAGGCGAGTTGGATCCGAGGGTAGTTCCTCCGGACAGACCCAGTCAAGTAACTGGATCATTTCAGGCATGTCACCGGGCCTGACCCCGGCGAACTTGGGCAAGGACAGTGGTACGCAAGGGCATCACCTGGCGGTGGCTCCGGCGACCTCATTTACGTCAAACTCTAGAAGTCAACCATGTTTCTTTAGAGGTGGAGTCACTAGACCAGGAAATGATCGCCAAGCATATCATTGTCCCGGTCAATCCAACTTGCCCTGTTTTCACGTCCAGACTTTTTCTCGTACCGAAGAGGGACAGTGTTCAGATGAGACCAGTCGTATATCTATCTTGTTTGAACACACACATTCACAACGCATCGTTCAGGATGCTGACTGTGAATCACATCAGGCTAATACTTCCGCCCCAAGGGTGGATGTGCTCGTTAGACCTGACAGACGCCTATTGGCATGTCCCGGTAAACAAAAGGTTCCAAAAATTCCTCGCCTTGAGGATCAGGCAAGAGACTTATGTCTTTCAGAGAATGCCATTCGGGTTGAACCTAGCACCGAGAATATTCACGAAATAATCGAAATTAGTCCGGCAGGCCCTCATGCCAATGTTTAATCAGGGGATCAAGGTGTTGTGGTACCTAGACGACTGACTGGTAGTGGCGGAGTCAGAGAGTCTATGCAATATCCATGTCAATCACATTATAAACCATGTACAATCCCTAGGGTTCAAGGTCAACTTGGCAAAGTCGCATCTGGTTCCCACACAGGTAATTCAGTGGATAGGGCTGGTCTGCGACACAGCCAATCTTACTCAGGTTACTCTCAGTCAGAGTGTGGACAACCGCAACAGATTTCGAAAGAAATTGTTTCTGTTTCTCCACAGTCTGAACACCACGAGGAGGACATGGAAATCCCTGGTCGGCTCTCTCAATTGGATTCAACTAACTGTAAAGTTGGGCCGATTGAAAGTAAAGAGATTAATCTTGGAAGGAAACAAATATTTCCCACTACTGCCGGTGGGAAAGTTGTGGAAAATTCCTCCATTAATTCACAACTTACTGTCGGTCTGGGCGAGGAGAGAAACATTGCACTCAATAATGACGTGGGCTTCTCCCCCACCTACGGTATTGGTAGACACAGATGCTTCAGGGACAATAGGCTGGGATTATCAGTCGAGCCTAGGCCATCAGGGTCAGGGTCTTTGGTCCCAAACCGAGAATTTTCATATCAACGAGCAACAGCTCTTAGTCCCTTTATTTTTCCTTAAACTCATGGCTCCTCCTTGCGGTGGAAATCAGTAGCGTTTCGAATGGACAATTTGAATGCGGTGCCCTGCATTCAAAAGCAAGGGTCAACGAGGTCTCGGAAGTTGCTAGAGTTGTCTAAAGAGATTTTTGTTCTGGCCGAAGAGCTGAACATTCATCTCCATGCATCATACCTCCCAGGCATAGCGAACGTCTGGGCAGACGCTCTGTCCTGGCGACAGAGCACCAAAGTAGAATGTGCAATCAAGCAAAACATCTTCAACAAGATGATTGCAGAGCCATACCGTCCACAAGTGGATCTATTCGCGTCCGAGGAGAACCACGTACAGGCTTCCTCTCTACCTAACCCGCCGGAGAATGATCGCGGCGGGGGGTCCAGACGCATTGTTGGAGGACTGGAAAAAGTGGAATTTCATCTATCTTTTTCCGCCTCCAGACGCTTCACTCATGTGTCAGGTAGTTCACAAACTACGGGGTTACCGGGGCTTAGTCTCGATGATCGCGCCTCTGTGGCCGGCTCAGGTGTGGTACCACCAGTTGAAAATGTGGTGCGAGAACCCGGTGTCACTCCCGATCTCGTACTTCCACTTGGAGATAATTGGCAACCTAAAGACCTCGCTGACTTTTGCCTTTTGGACATTCAGAATGCCAAATGGTTAACTCTGTATGGAGAGAGCATTACTAATAAATTCCTTAATCAGTATACTATGTCTACCAGGAGACAATATCAATCGAATTGGAAGTCTTTCACAACCTGGATAGTAGAAACGGCACAAACTGATGCATCAATAGCTTTGGTTTTCAAGTACTTGGACTATTTGTTTGAACAAAAACGCCTTTCTGTAGTTACGCTGAAGAATCATTTGTCTGCTATTAGAACTCCCTTCTTTGACCTAACAGGGCTATCTATACCGCAGGCGGAGGAGAAAGGTTTCATGAGGGCATGTTTCAAGCTTCGCCCACCACCCCGTCAGCTCATGCCTACCTGGTCACTTGACAAAGTTTTATCTTTGCTTCATTCGCGCAAGTATAATCATGCGCCGGATTTTGACTCACTGTTAAAGAAGGCTGTGTTCCTTATGGCTTTGGCCACAGGTAACAGGGTGTCTGAGCTGGCGGTGATGAGCAACGAACCTAATTGCCTCAGGTTTGAGAGGCTCAATGAGAATGTTCAAATTGCTCCATCTCCCATGTTTGTTGCCAAGAACGAACATAGTGATCATGTTTTTTCTGAGTTTACAGTCCCGGCGCTTAAACGCGGGAATACACACCATGTCTTATGCCCTGTTCAGGCTTTAATAAAGTGTATGAGGGTTTCCCAGCCTCAACAGCAGGGAGCCTTATGGGTCAGTAGTACAGGTATTCGCGTCACAAGAAGAAAACTAGCTTCTTTATTCGTAGATGTAATTCGTGAAAGTAATCCTGGTGTAGTGGGAATTAGGGCCTACGACATCAGAAAATGGGCAGTCTCTTTGAACTTTTTCCATAATTATTCAATTGATGACATAGCAAATACTAAGTTGTGGGCTTCCAATCATACTTTCATGATGCGATACTTATCGGTGGCTTTGGATAAACCAAAATTTACCTGTGTGGCTCTGTGCCAGCGGGTCTAGTTGGTCTGTGTGCTACTAAAGTTAAGTTTAATCTTAATGGTAAAAAGGTGGGGGGGGGGGCCCCCCCCCACCTTTTTACCATTGCTGGAGAGCTCAAGACCCCTAGACCCTCCGCCGGACTATGTGATAAGTTCACGAGCTGTGATACTTGATAAGTCGAGCTGGTTATACAGCTCAAAACAAATTATTACTGTAAGGTATCTTTAATAGTTGCAACTATAGGATATTAAGGTAAAATTTAAAAAAATATATAGTATGTACAAATTAATTTTATGGACATAAGATATAATCAAATTATTTATTTGTGCCTTTACAGTGTTGGACACGAATAAAAGAATTTTTCTTGGAAAACAATTTTTATTGAATCTCAATGTGATATTCTTTACATATGTACCTGTATGGTTACTTGTAAGCAGATCTTCTTCGAAGTAACGCGCTGCTTTTCTTTCCCTTTTTCTATATTATTGTATTCAAAATAAAGACTTAAGACTGTTATATGGTTCTTTTTTCTCTACCTATGGTAGTTTGTTAGTGGTTTAGATATTGTCACGAATGTCCCCCTCCTGACTTGAGATATCAGGCATATCGTCAATGATGGAGGGGCCACTAATAAATTATAGGTTTGAGTTCCGGAGGGACGAATGAAAACCTAATATTTAGTAGTGGCCCCGAAATCATTGACGATGTAGGGCCCTAGCTCCCTTCCATCCCCTTCCCATTCGTTGATATCTTGAGTTTAATCTTGATATATCATTGAAGAAGGAATGGCGTCGCTGGGTTCAGCGTCTCGGGTAGAATCCACAAGAGACATCCATGAGTTGGAAAGCCTTAATATAACAATTATTAAGTTAATATTTCTTTTTTCTTTTTTACGAAGTTTTTTCGTAGTGAGTACCCAATCATAAAGACGATTCCATAAGAGAATTAGCATTACACATATGATGTTAATACTCTTTCCCCTGCGGCGGGTGTTTCAAACAGGCTCACCGCGGGTGCTTGAAAGAGCACTATTATATTAATAGGCATATCGTCAATGATTTCGGGGCCACTACTAAATATTAGGTTTTCATTCTTCCCTCCGGGACTCAAACCTATATTGTGAAGATTATTGTGGATTTAGTTTCTTCTAGTGGAGCCATTGGGAAGGCTATGTTGTTGTTGTAAAAGGAAGGATTGATTGCTTGGCTCTTCCCCCCCCCACAATATTCGGGAGGGAAGGACCTAGCTGAGCGGGCGGAATCTTCTAGTCGGAATGGTCTGAGGGCGGGAAGGTCAGTAAGCCCACTTGAGCAAGATCAGCTGAGGTTGTGTGAACCATGCAAATGGACGGGACGTTCTAATCTTAGAGGGCGGAATCAGCCAAGGAAGGATTGATTGCTTGGCTCTTCCCGGCTTACTGACTATTCCGCCCTCAGACCATTCCGACTAGAAGATCCCGCCCGCTTAGCTAGGTCCTTCCCGCCCGAATGTTGTGGGCGGGAAGAGCCAAACATCAATCCTTCCTTGGCTGATTCCGCCTTCTATGATTAGACCGTCCCGCCCGTTTGTAAGGTTCACGTATACCTTAAACTGTGCTTGCCTAAATGTGCAATGAAAAAGCCTGTAGCCTTGAAATTTGTAATTGTATCTAACCTTGTGTATTATACTGCATATATGACGATCAGACTATAACACGCCCATTAATAGGAAAAATCACAACCAATTAATTTGCCAATTGTCCATTTTCAGCCGATGGTGATTAGCATATTTCCCATGTTTATAGAAATCAGTTGCTTTGCAAATAGAGTAGCGAATAATGGAGTGATCATGAAAACGTGACATTACCCCTTGAGGTTTATGTCACCTTTTTATTCATTCCGGCTGTCATTAGACGATCTCATACAGCTTAGGAAGGATCTGTGATAGTTGAAATGCTTAAGACTGTCTCGAATAACCTTCCTAATCTGAATAAAATTGCCTCATAATAGACAAAATATATAATGCAATCACGAATATCAAGGTTACAGGCTTTTGCATCGCACATTTAGGCAAGATCAGCTGAGGTTGTGTGAACCATACAAATGGGCGGGACGGTCTAATCTTGGAGGGCGGAATCAGCCAAGGAAAGATTGATTGCTTGGCTCTTCCCGCCCACAACATTCGGGCGGGAAGGACCTAGCTAAGCGGGCGGGATCTTCTAGTCGGAATGGTCTGAGGGTGGGAAAGACCTGCTCCCGCTCTTCCCGCCCACAACATTCGGGCGGGAAGGACCTAGCTAAGCGGGTGGAATCTTCTAGTCGGAATTGTCTGAGGGCGGGAACGACCTGCTCCCTGAAAATAAAATAGCATGAATGAATTACGAGTGTGGTTTCTTTGAATTATCAGTTGACTAATCAGAAGAGTTAGCCACTGCATAAGAAACTACACTCATAATTCAATCATGGGCATATATTTCCATGTATAAGACCACGGAGAGGAACAGAACTTATGTGGCCAACTGTACATGTTTTCATTAGTTTCATGGATTTCATTAATTAGGTTTATTTGTAAGTCAATTGGTGGGTTGGTGATATGAAATTATGTGGTACTCCAAGGATTCGAACCTAGGACACTCACCCCTAAATTCCGCGCACTAACCATTACGCTATCAAGTGGACATTAGGAAACCCACTAGAGAGACCCTATAGTAACAGAGATCACGGGCCAACCTCCGCCATCTTGGAGACACTGGTAATATTTTGTGCTCTCTTTACACTCCAATATCTCTCCATCACCATTATTAAGGGGGGATGGTAGCTTTTTCTGACCCCCTTCTCCCTCAAGTTTAGATCCATTAGTTTTCAGATTTTATGACGTACGCCTCATTAGTTTGGCAATTGTAAGACCTTTTGCCCCATTTCTTTCTCAATATTATGACTTTTTGTGTCATTTAAGTGTCGATTTTATCCTGGCGAGCGATAGCGAGCCTGTAATTGTGGAGGAACCGGCCATCAGCAGGGACGTACAAATTTATCTTGAAGGAGGGTCTTGGTGGGTATGTTTTTAAAGTTTGATGGAAGTCTAGGGAGGAAACTAAAAAAATTATACAAAAATATCTATATATCTATCTATCTATATGCTCAGGCCCAATCCCCATTTTGGGGGTAGCCGACTCAAGACAGAGCAAGAACAGGGAAAACACAAAAACAACATAAACAAAAAATAAACACAGATAAAAAACACAAACTCTCACACATCCAGGTCACCCAGGAGAAGACCCAGAGACAAAAATGGATACAAAAATATACTGTACTGTATATATAAGGAAATATATACGTCCCCCTTAAGGGGGCCCACCTCGTTTTTTTTCTCTCTCCCTCTCTCTCGGGGTTGTATCCATTTGGCCCCATTCAGCCTACTGTTTTAAGACCTTTATACCCATCCCCATGTCGATTTTTTCCTGGCGAGCGGTAGTGAGCCAGCATATTATTTAAAATGTGTTTGACAGCAGGCTAAATTTGTACATTTTTGGATAGACAAATTTCTCCGACGAAGCCGGATTTCTCCATACAATGCTAGCTCGCTATCGCTCACCAGGAAGAAATCGACACCTGGCTGGGGATAAATTTATATCTTAAAACAGTAGGCTGAATGGGGCCAAATGGATACAAGCCAAAGAAAGAGAGAAAAGGAGAGAAAAAAAAAGCAGGTGACCCCCTTTAAACAGTTGGTAATACTGGTATAGGATGTATCATAATGGTCTTTTGATAAACATTTGACATAATCAAAAATATTATGAAGGATGGTATTCTTAATCAATGACTTCCCTTCGCAGCGCCTGGTACCGAATGAATATTGTGGAAATGAGCGGTGTTTACAGAGAGAGTATACCCGGATTTGCATGCCTATTTCTAAAGGTAAAGTAAAATTTCAAGATATTTCGTCCATTAAAGGGAGATGGGTCGTTTTGATAGATCCCATTCTCCCTCATGTTTAGCCCCATTAGTTTGCAGTTTTTAAAATGTTTTTCCCATTAGTTTGTCGATTTTAAGACATTTCGCCCCATTTCTTTGTCAATATTAAGACCATTCGTGCTATTCTTCCTGGAGAACGATAGTGAGCCTGTAATTTTGGAATAACCGACCTTTGGCCGAAAAGTGTACAAATTTGTTATACCAGGTGTTTACTGGGGTTGTACTGACTTTATAGGTAGGTTCTTACTCGACTGGAGAAGATGAGAACACACAATAACACAAGCACGAAGGTAATAGAGGATAATATAACATAGTACAAACATAGGTAAAATAATGGAAAAGCAAGCACCACCACCAAGCAATTTTTCTCCTATGACCACCAAACCTCAAGGCCACAAGGTAACAACTCCTAGCCCAACAAAAGGCGCCCAAGATACTACCATCGGGATGACATGTCCCCCAACACCAGGGAAGAACTTATTCATCACCATCAACAATCCCGAAGTCCAGGGAAACACGAACAATGAACGAAAAAGACAGAATTCTCCCACCAACCCTCAACTCAACAAGGACACAACCCCCAACCCAGCTAAACGTGCTCGAACCATTACCGTCAAGATGGGCTGTCCTCCAACACCAGGAAAGGACATAGTCATCAACAGGGACAATTCCAAAGCACCGAGAAAGGAGAGAAGTGGGAAAGACAGGCAACACCAAGAAGGCACCATAAACACCGTACACCCCCACGCCACTCTACAGCCCAGCCGCATCGCCGCCATGACCAGGGAAGCCGAGATATACGGTTACCATATATCACCCCAGCCACACCACCGCCAAGATGCTGCGAAAAGAGGTGACCTCAGCAGGAGATTCTAAGATCGATACTCAGTTGGAAAACTGTCCTTGCTATCCACAGATTTAAGGCTGTTTTGAAATCTTGAGGGCTCGATAGGACAAATTGTTCTCGCTATCCACAGACGTGAGACTGTTCGAATATTGAGACTAACCCTGTAATTATTTATAGTGGGTATCAACAAGGCTCGTTATTAGACTCCTTCACAGAGGCTAACTAATATCTTTCCCTTACCCCAGCTGGTGCTATTATGGATAAAGTACGCTACCCCAAAGGCAAGTAGCTTTATCCGAAATAGACCAAAAAGCTTAAAACACTCATCCATCCTCAGTTCTAAAAAGTTCTGCATCAAAGCTCTTATTAAAGACCAGAGAAGTCAGGAGTTCTCTACTGCATTAACTCGATTCTATTGTACTGATGCCACAGCACAGTAGATAGTATTCAAGGTCCGAAACCCAAGAGCTCGAGTAAAACTGTGGGAACCCAGTCACGACAGGACAAACCCCACGGCCAACGCATCTGCATCTACCAGGAGACAGGATTACTTATTCTACAAATCGAAAGTGAAGTTACTATACCGTTATAATACACAAGAGAAATAACTGTGCAAGGATCTATACTTAGTGTGTTTGTAGAGAAAGAGTATAAAAAGATCAACAGTGGAAATTGGTCAAAATATATCTACCGGGTATATAAAAAGAAGTACAGTAAACCCTCGCCATCTCGGACCTCTAGAAGTCTGAAACCCGTACTAGTCGGACTGCACTTCCGTATTTCGGATATTTCCGTCATCGTTCCGACAGTCTCTGACGTTGTCGGACTTTATATAAGTATTCGGAAAATGTCCGTCATAACCGTCCTCTGATATCTTGAATATTTCCGAAATGTGTCGTAACGGTGTCCGACAAAGGATGACGTGTCGGATGACGACCTCACGTCACCGGACAATAAGGGTGAATATCCGAGAAACAGAAGGGAGGTCCGACGTGGTCAAGGACAGTGAGGTGGAGAAGAACAGTGAGATGGAGAAGAACAGTGAGGTGGAGAAGGACAGTGAGGTGGAGAAGGACAGTGGGGTGGAGAAGGACAGTGAAGTGGAGAAGGACAGTGAGGTGGAGAAGGACAGTGGGGTGGAGAAGGACAGTGGGGTAGAGAAGGACAGTGAGGTGGAGAAGGGCAGTGGGGTGGAGAAGGACAGTGAGGTGGAGAAGGACAGTGGGGTGGAGAAGGACAGTGGGGTGGAGAAGGACAGTGGGGTGGAGAAGGACAGTGGGGTGGAGAAGGACAGTGAGGTGGAGAAGGACAGTGAGATGGAGAAGGACAGTGGGGTGGAGAAGGACAGTGAGGTGGAGAAGGACAGTGAGGTGGAGAAGGACAGTGAGGTGGAGAAGGACAGTGGGGTGGAGAAGGACAGTGAGGTGGAGAAGGACAGTGAGGTGGAGAAGGACAGTGGGGTGGAGAAGGACAGTGAGGTGGAGAAGGACAGTGAGATGGAGGTGGGAGGTGAAAAGGAGATGCTGCAGTAATTAATGCAGTGTTGGGGAGGGGGAAGGGAGGACATCAAGACTACAGACAAGAGCTATGAAGGGGTAAGTGTAATATAGCCTACTGTACAATACATATTGTAAAACTAAAATACATGTAGTGTGTTTTCTATTACAGATTATAGGGTTCGAATAGGGTTGTCTTCGTTTTCTAGGTTGATGCAGACTTCTCTCTTGAGGTCGGATTTTTTCCGTAGTCTCCGAGTTCATTGTTGCCTCGGACGTACATTGGTTAGGTCGGATTTTATCCTCTGTTAGGTCGGACACAAGCCGGACTCCGGACATCTCGGATTTTCGGTCATCTCGGACTGGGTCTCCCCCCAATTAGTCCGAGATAGCGAGGGTTTACTGTATTCTAGAAACATCAGATACTGCGAGCTTATGCAAAAAGCGAGAGAAAGAAAGTACTAGTGAAACCCAAATAAATCAGGGAAGTACTGATAATAATTCTGCTAAAGGAAATAACCAATAAATTAACTTATGCGTAAGCACCATAGTGAATTAACACAGAGAAAATAATTAAGTTTAGCTTCTCCAGTTAGGAAAAACCCACTTATTCAAACCAATCAACCCCAGTAAAAACCTGGCATAACATTGGCGGCAGACGGTGGTTCTTGATTCGGGAAGAAGAAGTTGTTTGACACAGTAATCAGGAAAGAAATAGAGCGCACATACGTCATCATGACTTCACGTTCGCACATCCCCATACCCAAGTATGAGGCAGAAACCTATGATATTCGCACGTACCTAGAGATGGTCAGCCCGCTAATCAGCCTGGCATACCAGACCGATTAAGTGAAGATCGGTGTCTTATTAATTCACCTGGGAAAGGCCGTGTCCCTGGTAGCCGGACAAGTAACCCCAGAATTTACATGGGAAGACTTCCGGATTATTGTGATCAACGCTATTCAGCCATCACATAGGCCCCGTTGCAGCCAAAATCAACGAAATCAAGTACGGAGGGCACCTAAACAGTACCTTGAGAATAGTGAACCGACAGGTAAAAGCTGCTTACCCTCTGTACACTTATGAGCAACAACAGCAACAAGTGTTCTGTGTGCTCTTAAGGATCCTTCCCTCAAGTATTAGGGAATACTTTGCTATTCACGATCCCACGGGATTTACAAAGGACATCATCACTATTATTATTATTATTATATGAGATGCCGAAGTCTCCAACCAGGGTGCAGAAACACCATCAAGATCAATCCACACAAAACACCCGGAGGCACTGGAGAGAGACTATGGCAACTTAGGAAAAAAAAACCATACACTGTATACTGTACTGTACATATATACACATATTAAACACAGACAACATATTATGCAGTGGAGGACATCAAGCTTAAATATAATACAATAAAATAGAATAAAATAAGTTTAAAAATTAGAATTAATGCTGCAAAAAAGCATTAACTCTAGACTTAAAAATGGAGATATTAGCTGAATTGACTAGCTCATTTGGCAACTTATTCCACAAGTCAACCATGGCCGGCACAAAACCGTGAAAACTGTGTAGTAGAAAAATTAACACAGCTCATGGCAAGATAATTAAGATTGCTTGTGAATCTAGTTGCACGAGCCCGGACATAGGGCCCAGGCAGAACCCCATGTAAGGGATGCTGAGGGTTGTTAAAAACTTTAAATAAAAGACTAAGGGCACCAACTTTACGTCGATGACACAGATCAAGAGACAAATTAGGTAGAATAAAACTGATGGAATTTAGCGACCTGTCAAGCAACTTGAGATGGCAGTCAGCTGCTGACAACCAGACAGGTGAGCAGTACTCGAACTGTGGCAAAATAAAAGCATAAAAAGACTTGATAACTGTGGCGTCACAAGCAAATGTTTTATAAACCTTGCGAAGCAGACCAATTTTTTGGGAAATGGAAGAGGAGAAAGAACGAATAAGCTTTTCAAAAGTAAGTTTGGGATCAAGAGTAACTCCTAACAAACGCAGAGTATCCACATTCTCAATTTGCTCGCCAGAAACTTGTAGATAGGGATGGGGAGGATCCAAGGTACGAGATCTGCTGATGATAATGGAGTGTGTTTTACTAGCATTAAGTTTCATGCCCCAAAGTTCACACCATGATGTAATTTTGGCTAAATCCCTATTCAGAGCAGTAGCAATTACGTGTCGATCTATTGGTGATGCAATTGACGCATATAAAGTTGTATCATCAGCATAGGAGATTAGTTTATTTTCAAGCTCGGAACACAGGTCAGCAGTAAAAATAATAAAAAGCAAAGGCCCAAGGACACTGCCTTGTGGAACACCAGAAACAACAGTAACAGAAGGGGAATGACACCCATCAATGACCACAGACTGAGATCTTTTCGTCAAAAAATCTTCAAAGATCCTTAAAAAATTGCCACCAATACCAATGAGCTGTAACTTAAACAGAAGTGCTTTATGGTTGACTAAATCAAAAGCAGAACTAAAGTCAATAGCCATGACGCGAGACTCATGTCCCTGGTCCAATGAAGATTGCAAGTCATGGGTGAGTGTCAGAAGTGCATCACATGTACCCAGTCCCTTACGAAAACCAAACTGTGAGTTTGGTATCAAATTATGACTATTACAATAAGAGGAAAGGCGTCTGGACAAAAGCCTCTCATAGAGCTTAGATAGGATAGGTGTAATGGAGATAGGGCGATAGTCATTAGGAGATGATGAGGCAGTATTTCCCTTGGAATAGGAGTGATAATAGCCTTACGCCAGCAAAGAGGAAAACTACCTGATTTCAAAAGCAACCTAAACACCACTGCCAATTTAGGTGCCAAGACCACTGCAACCTTTTTAAAAAAGAGAGGGAAAAACCCATCCGGGTCTGTGCCACCATAGGTATCAAGATCCAGCAAGTACCTTTTCAGTTCAGCTGATTTGAATGCCATTGAATTGAGGTTGGGTCTAGGGAAACATGTCAATGGCAAAGACAATTCCTGATTACTCTGCTTATTAATAAAAATATTAGATAGAATATTGGCCTTCGATAATGGATAAAAAGAGATGGAGCCATCAGAATCACAAAGAGGAGGCATGGAGGAATCTATTCCAAATAAAGAGGATTTCAAAGCGGACCACCATTTATGAGGCTGTGTAGCTCCTGCCAGAACATCCTGAAGATGGGAGTTATAATCCCTCTCAGCACCATCATAAACTCTCTGCGCAGCTGCCCTTTTAAAAACATAATTTTCCCAATGCAAGGGGGTTTGATTACGCCTCCATAGACGATATGCAGCCTGTTTGTCATCAAATGCACGCTTGCAGTCATCATTAAACCATGCTTTATCCCTGATACGAGACTTAATTGTCTTTGATGGAATTCTTTTGCGAAGGATACCAAGAAGGGAATTGTTGAGAGCTGAAACCGGGTCATGAGATCTTAGTATGTGATTCCACTCAATATTACAAACATCATTACAAACGTTGTCCCAGTTAACCCGGGATTTAAGGTAGACTTTACGTGAGAGAGTAATATCAGGAACAGAACAATCAAGATTAATTTTACACATGATGGCATTGTGGTCGGAAGTGCCAACAGGTACAAGAACGGAGGTTTCTACAACGCCAGGAATGTCTGTTAGTACTAGATCAAGACAATTTCCAGACATATGAGTAGTCCTTGGATAGCTGCTCACAACCAGATAAGTTTGCAAAATCCAATGCAGCATGACCATTTCTATTAGTTGGAGAGACCGAGTTCAACCACTCTTGATGATGCGCATTGACATCACCAACAAAATAAAAGATGATTTGACATCTACAGACTGTATTGAAGCCATGGCTGTTAAAAGGCAGTCATATATGTCATTGTTAACATCAGGATTTCTGTACAGGCTAAAAATGTAATGATTATGATACTTGCTGGAAACTTTAACTAACTGCATCTCATGGCATTTACAAATATGCTTAGTTAAGTGCTGAGCATTATACCCAGATCTAATATACAAGCTCATTCCACGAGCACGAGGAATAGAATCACGCCGAATAAGAAACTGGTTTACCGAAGTTAGGTATAAGAAGTTCAGAATAATCTCTATAACCAGAGACAAGGGTTTCAGAACAAAAGACAATATCATAATCAACAGATGCCAATGTAAGATCCTTGATGTTCTTATAGAGACCACGAATATTGGAATAAAATACACGACAACTTGTAGCAAGTTGTCTGTGAGGACCGGGATTAACTTCTATATCACCGGACAAAAGTAGAAACAAAACAGAAAAAGTTGAAAGCAATCCATATACAAATACATAAAGATGGATATAACCAGGTCGACCCAGACGGAGCCATCACATCTGGGTAAGGTATAAAACAAGCCCCAAAGACACCATATCCAGGGGGGAGCAGTAGCGGTGGATTTTATTTGTTTAGAAAAGACGAGAAACAGAAAGAATGCCAAATCTCCTGAAAATCCACCAGACTCAAAAGTCTTCCTCATTGGCCTGCTAACCACCGTGGGGAAAAAAACAGGAGATTGCAGGAAAAGGAAGGAAAGTTGTTGTATAGCACCAAACAGCAGGGATGGATGTAAACGGACAATGGAAGACCTTGGTGCAGGCTATGGCAACATCCTAAACATCCATCATGGTAAAATACCATAAATTTGCTAAAGGGCCGTTGACTAATATATACAGTAGTTCATCCGCCCTTTGACAGGTATTGCTTTTAGTCCTGCAGGGTGTCTAGCCACCCACCCTCCAAGTGAGGACCCGGAGGGGGAGCCGGTTTAGTCGCCGACAATCCGACCATGAAACAGGTAGTATCAGATTACATGTTACTGATAGCAGGAATACCTGACCTGACCTGACGCAAGCTGTTGGCCAACCGGCCTAAAACTTCCACAGTAGGAGCCATCAAAAGCTTCCCCACGCACCCTCAAGGGAACCGAAGACCCAGACAACCAAATTATCAGGGGAAAAGACCACAGTACTCATCCCAAGGCCACCCCCAGCCCTCCTCGTCAGGCCGCCCACAAGGAAATATGCGAATCTACCCTAACCACCATCATCCTGGTCGATCTTACCAGAACAACCAACAAAAGAACAGAAGCCATAACCATCAGGCTAAAGCCAATTCTCAAGCCAAATCAACAAGGAAGAAAGAAGTCAACATCCAACCACAGCCACCTCAGGAGCCTCCACATCCTCAACCACCTACCTCCAACGGGTTTTATTGTAAAACCTGTCCTACATCTTCACCACCAGCCTCCATGTCTACAACATCACCTTCAGCACCTCCGAAATCACGTAAACCTCCTTCATCCACCCCTTCTTCACCTGCCCCATCCGCCGAAGATAATCTCTCCTCATATGATACAATCGGGTTAAATCACCCGCCTGAAACATTCGTCTATCGGCCCCTGTTTCTTTCGCCTCGGATCAATCAACCGTGTTAGCTCCAACCTTGAAGATAGCAAGCAATACTCACGTAATTCCAGCACCCTCATCCATCATAACTGTAATCCATAAAAACACATCCAACAAAAAGGGTTCCCTGGCTTCCACAATGGTTAAGAAAACCACCACCTCAAGCAAAACTAAGCCTGCAACAACCCACATTCCCATAAATGGTCCTTACATCAAGAAAATCAACTGGAATCTTTAATATGATACTAAAGGACAACGAAACGTAGTGGTGGAGTGCTACGGTTCGTTGACCGGCGGTTTTGAGGCACATATTTTGTACCGTTTTTTGGGTGTAACCCTATGAGCTTTAATCCCCCGAAAATTCTCTTTCCAGGGCGGATTACCGGTGTTGCACCAGGTGACCAGGTAGTTCCCGGGGGCGGGGTAGTTTTCCCCCAGTCTCTGTCGTGTCGGCACTTGAACCTCTCATTGCTGTATGTTCAACGCCGTTAAGCTCAGGTAGCCCTATCTTATTTTTATTTGTTAACCCTTTCACGCATTTATGACGCAGA